>SJXQ01006140.1:156462-189491 GCA_006408695.1 Aepyceros melampus
AAAAGCCGCACCCTCAACCCCCTGAGCAGTGCAGCTGAAGAGTGGAGAGGAAGGCACCGTGGCCGCAGGAGGCAAAGCAGGCAGGGACCAGGGGGCAGATGCAAGCGACCAGAGCCCCGGAGCTCTGTCTCAGCACTGGGGCTTTGTCCTGAAAGCCAGCAGAGGTGGGGACATACGTTAAGATAGGGGGTGCACAGAGCAGGGATGGACGTCCACGGTGGTGATGTCACCAGACGCTGAGGGCAGCAGGGCAGACTAGAGGGGACATGAACAGGTCCATGGACAGCTGGTGGCCTGGAAACTGAGCTGCAGAGGCAGGCTCAGTTCTTCCCTCGTAGACTTAGTCCCAGTAGGTCTGCTTATCAGGATCACCCGGCAAGCTGTGCCGAATGCTAATGCCCAGGCCCCGCCCCCAGAGACTCCAGTTTCTTGGGACAGGGGAGCAGCCTGGGCTTCTGCATTTAACCCAGATGATCCCAGTGAGGGTTCTGCCCAGAGTCCTCTGCTTCCTTTCCCCTCCAGTCCAGTTCAGTTCAGTCGCTCAGTCGTATCCGACTCTTTGTGACCCCATAGACTGCAGCACACCAGGCCTCACTGTCCATCACCCACTCATGGAGCTTACTCAAACTCATGTCCATTGAGTAGGTGATGCCATCCAACCATCTCATCCTCTGTTGTTCCCTTCTCCTCCCGCCTTCATTCTTTCCCAGCATCAGAGTCTTTTCCAATGACAGTTCTTCATATCAGGTGGCCAAAGTATTGGAGCTTCAATATCAGTCCTTTGAATGAATATGCAGGACTGATTTCCTTTAGGATGGACTGGTTGGATCTCCTTACTGTCCAAGGGACTCTCAAGAGTCTTCTCCAGCACCATAGTTCAAAAGCACCAATTCTTTGGCATTCAGCTTTCTTTATAGCCAACTCTCACATCCATACGTGACTACTGGGGCAACTCAGCCATACAGCTGGGGGTGGGGGGCAGGAAGGCTGCCCCTGGTGGCCCCCAGGGCCACGGGGACTGTGGGCCCTACTGTTGACTATGCACTCGACAGGACTTAGCATCTCTCGCCATTCCCTCCCTCCCTCTTGCTCCCTGGAGCCTGTCTGGGGGCAGAACAGCAACAAGAGGCGGGAAACGAAGTTCAAACCAATCAGTTCCCAAGTCATCCTGGGAGGTGGTCTGGCTGATGAGTGGGGCTCACATGCGGCCCCCACATCCTCACAGCGAGAGGCTGGCTGCAAGCTTGCACTGCTATCCAGGATGCCTGGCCTTCCGGAAATGCCTCCTTCTCACCTGTTGTCTTCAGGAGGGTGAGGGGAGGGGGCGGGAGAGGGCCCCTTCCCACCCAGGAGGCAGCAGGTCTGCCCTTGGGCCGTGCCCAGGGCCAGACAGTGGCAACCCTGAGTGTTTTCTTCCCAGTTCTGTCCATTCAAGACCTAGTCCAGGGAAAGGCCATCAGCTATGAGAAAAAAGGCACATGCAGGAAAAAATTAGTAAGTGAGTTTATTCCTTTAGCACTGGACCAAAATGCACAGGAGCTATAGTTGGTCATTTCTCCCTGGCCTGTCCTACCTCCGGCCCCTTCCTCTGTCCCCCACACCCTATGTATCCCCTAGCCCACTCCTAGCCCCACCTCAGGCCTTCCCTCTCTCCCCTCACTGAGCTCAGCCTGACAGAGGGCTTCTTAAGCTTATGTCTCAGCAGTACTTCCCAGGCTAAGACCTGTCCTCCTAAAGCGGGGGGCCCAGGTTTGATCCCTGGTCAGAGGAATAGATTCCATATGCTGCAACTCAGAGTTCACATGCCACAGGGACGATGGAAGATCCTATGTGTTACAACCACCCAGCAGAGCCAAATACAGGGTTGTTTTTTAAATCCTTTAAAAAAAATTGTCTTAGCTCTTTTGGACTCGGGGGCTTTGAGACCTGAGTAGCCCAAAACTTGTCATCAGAACCAGCTTGCCTGGCCCTCCCTGTGGGAGGCCTGGGACTGGGTCATCTGGCAGACTTCTCCAGGAGCCCCTGTCATTCAGCACCTGGGCTGCCAGCACTGATGCCCCTGAGGGCAGGCTGCCGCCAGCCTTTTGGCGACAGGCGGGAAGGCAGCCTCAAGGGCAGGTGAGCTGTGTGCTTGAACCCGACAGCTCAGGAAGAGGCCTACGTCGGTGCCGCCTGCTTGTTTCCTGAAGACCCGCAAGTCTGTGTTTAATATACTTTAGAACAATGTCTGGAAACTGCACTTTGCTTTTTCAAGTGTCTTGACTTCAATCATGTGGACGATTTTACTCATGACCTAAGAATGCCAGACAGGGCACCTTACGTGCCATGGACATGCCGCCATGCCCGCTTCATCTCTGGGCGCACAGAGAGCTTTGAGAAGCCGGGGCTGCGTGCGTGCAGGCATTCGTGGCTGGCACTGTGCTGGGTGCCAGCATGGAGACACAGAAACAGATCAAGTCCCTGCGCTCCAGGGCCCTGTGCTCTGAGTGGCATGGTGGGGGAGGGAGGCAGACCTCAAATCAACAACTAAGAGGAAGAATTCCAGCTCCACAGCTGCTGGGTGGGTGCCTCTGTGACAGGACGGCCAGAAACAGAATGAGCCGGCCTCTGACTTGGCCTTCGGGTGGAGCTGGCTGCAAGGACCGTGGGCAGGGCTTCGCATGGGGGCAGGGAGGCCAGTGTTCCTGGAGCCCGATGAGGCCTGAATGTTTGAAGGAGAGAAAGACATCAGTGTGGCCGAGGGGAGCAGGGCCAGGGGGCAATGGGAAGGCCTGGGAACGATGGGCATAGCTTCTGTGGCAGATGCTGGGGACGTGTCCATGGGCTGACAAGCCACATCGAAGCAGGCATAGCAGGACTGGAGTTGTAAAACATTTTCTCTGGGAACTTGTGGGAAATAGGACATTAATGCATCCTTTTGCTCTTTCTTCCTCTAGGTAGTAGAAGTCGGGGGGTGCCACATGCAGGGTAGGGGGCAGGGCATCACCAGACAGGCCATCACGACCAAGCCAGCACAAGGGATAAGAGCCCATGTTCAAGGTCATGTGGACAGGAAAGGATGTTGAGGGCTGCCACTCAGGACTTCTGCTTCCCTATCCGGCCCCTTCTCTATCTCTCTAGGCCTGGACCACACGCAGCGTGCGGAGGCTTCATCGCTGCCTTGGGGATTTGAGGATGGTCTTGCCAATAGCCACCCTGAAGGCCAGCCACCCAGGAGACCCAGACGAAGCCCTGCCTGGGACCCAGAGAGCTCTGGGGAGCCCATCAGAAAGCCCCCCGCCACCTGGCGGCTGGGGCAGCCCCTTCCCTTTTCCTGGATGAGAGAGTCTGTTGTTGGCAGAGCCCATCCTGAGGGTGACCAAGGACAAGCCCTTGCTCCCAGATGAGGACCATGTAGCAGCTGCAAACAGCTGATGGGATGGAGAGCTTTCCCAGGCCAAGCAGGCCTGGTAAGCTGTCCCCCACGTGCATGTCAAAGGAAAAAGGAAAGAGAAAGAAAATGGAATTCCACTTGCGGTTGGTCACCAGGGCCCAGCTCTGGAGGGGGGTTCAACCCCCTAGTGTCTCAGAGGCCAGGTTTGCAGGACCACTCCCCTCCCTTCCTGCTTGAAATGACCCTCAAGCTGCATACCTGCGGTCATGCCCGAGTCTAGCGTTTCTCGTGGTGACTGTGTGTGGCCCCCTCTGTACCCTGGAATGTCTAATGAACTCACCTGCTGTGCTTGGTAGCAAGATTTGCTTCATGACTACATTGCTGTTGTTGGAAGTATTGTCATCACATGTGGGATTAGCATCCTTCACAGCAGTCCCTACTCACTATGCTGAGCTCACATCCCAAACCTACACAATACGGCCCTTGTCAGTCAAGCTCTGTCACTGTCCTGAAGCTGGGACAGCATCTTACAGGTGCTCTGTGTCTCTGCCAGAGAGGCCCATACGCTTGCTGCTTGTTGAGATCTGCCTTTCTGTGTCACCAGAAGGGACACTCTCTAGACCTGGGTGGGTTTCCTTGTTACTGGATTCCTGAAAAGGGCCCAGACCAGCCAAAGGAGGACATGAGCGAGGGCACTCGATGGGCTTCCAGCAGCCCTCCCGTGCCCACCTGGCCCCACGTCCCCTCTGTAGACCCTCCTCTTCCTCAAAGCATCCCAGACCAGAAACAGCAGAAACATGGTTTGTCACGTGGCTCAACCTTGTGTGTGTTGCACACTCAGTCACTTCAGTCATGTCCAGCTCTTTATGACCCCATGGACTGTAGCCCACCAGGCTCATCTGTCCATGGGATTCTCCAGGCAAGAATACTGGAGTGGGTTGCCATGCCCTCCCTCTAGGGGATCTTCTCAACCCAGGAGTCTCCTGCGTCTCCTGCATTGCAGGTGGATTCTTTACCACTGAGCCACCAGGGAAGCCCATGGTTCAACATTAGTTGTGGTGAAATTATATCACTCAGAGCAGTTTAATGGACAGAGATTCTGAACGATGGCACAGCATGAAGAGGGTAGTATTAGCCGCTCAGGCAGGGTCAGAAAGGTCATTCATAGCAGGCTTTGAATAGGAGTTCAGGCAAAGCAGGCAAGGAGGAAAAGGTGATGGCAGCAGAGGAGGTGGGAAGGTCCAGGGGATAGAAACAGTATGGAGCTAGGGTACTCTTGCTGCCCAAGGAGGAGGTGAGGGAGAAGACAGGGGATGAGGTGGTGGGGAGATGGGGGAAAGGTGAGGAACTCCCAACCTCCGTCGACGCCAGGGAGAGCCACACCAGGGGCACTGGCTCCAGAAGACCCAGCAGCATCTTGAGGTTATAAATCATGATTTTTGCTTTTTAACAAAAATGGCTTTGATGCATAGACATGATCAGTCCCAGTCCCAAGTCCCACAAGCTCCCCAGGATTTCTGTCCATCCCCCAAATCTAGGAATATGATTTTAAAACTCAACATTCAATTACTAAAATCATGGCATCCAGTCCCATTACTCCATGGCAAATAGACAGAGAAATGATGGAAACAGTGACAGAATTTATTTTCTTGGGCTCCAAAATCACTGCAGATGGTGACTGCAGCCATGAAATTAAAAGACGCTTACTCTTTGGAAGAAAAGCGATGACAAACCTAGACAGCATATTAAAAAGCAGAAACATTACTTTGCCAACAAAGTCCATCTAGTCAAAGCTATGTTTTTTCCCATGGTCGTGTATGGATGTGAGAGTTGGACTATAAAGAAAGCTGAGCACAGAAGAACTGATGCTTTTGAACCATGGTGCTGGAGAAGACTCTTGAGAGTCCCTTGGACTGCAAGGAGATCCAACCAGTCAATCCTAAAGAAAATCAGTCCTGAATATTCATTGAAAAGACTGATGTTGAAGCTGAGACTCCAATACTTTGGCCACCTCATGCAAAGAACTGACTCATTTGAAAAGACCCTGATGCTGGGAAAGGAAGAGAAGGGGGGAACAGAGGATGAAATGGTTGGATGGCATCACCGAATTGATGAACATGAGTTTGAGCAAGCTCTGGGAGTTGATGATGGATAGAGAAGCCTGGCATGCTGCAGTCCATGGGGTCACAGAGTTGGACACAACTGAGCGACTGAAGTGAACTGAACTGAGCTGGCTCTGAGATCCTGCTCCAGAAACCCAGGTTTCTTTCATCCTTTCTCTTTATGTGGCAAATGGATGGAGTGCCTGCTGCATATTGGGTGCAGGGCGTGGTTCACATAACAACAATGAAGGAATAAAGAAGGCCACTCTCATGCGGCTTCCATTCCACTTGAGGCAGAGGAGGTAAGGAGAGACAGATGACAAACAAAGCACGGTTACTGAATATTGCATGAAGATAATTGAGGTGAGGTGAGGTGAGGTGAAGTCGCTCAGTCGTGTCCGACTCTTTGCGACCCCGTGGACTGTAACCTACTAGGCTTCTCAGTCCATGGGATTCTCCAGGCAAGAATACTGGAGTGGATTGCCATTTCTTTCTCCAGAGGATCTTCCCAACCCAGGGATCGAACCCGGGTCTCCCGCATTGGAAGCAGACGCTTTAACCTCTGAGCCACCAGGGAAGCCTTATGAAGATAATTGCCAGGAAGAAAAGCCAGTATGAGGGTAAGGATGAGTAAGAGTTGAAACTCAAAGACATCCATCATCCCCTGCCCTCCCTCTCCTTCCTCTCTGTTGATTTTGTGCAAAGCTCGGTTTCCTCTGCTGACAGTGAGCCTATAAGTACATCTCTCCATGCCTGCTAAAGTGTTGAGCTCAGCTTCTCTGGGGACGACTGTTGTCTCTCATTAATTTTCCCAAAACTGCCTTCTCTATAAATAACTCAGGCAATTAAATTGTTTAGAAAAACCTTAAGGGTTTGCCGAGAACGAACATCATATTGTTTGCATTTTAACTGGAAAGATTACCAAGTGATTCCTGTTTTCCCATCTGATTGTTAAATCCTGATAAGTCAGCTTATTTTTGTTAACAAAATCACTGGATTCCTCCTGCTACATGGTGTTCAAGTGAATTAACAGAGATTGGAGGCAAAAATTGGACAGGGGGAGTAGCTGCACTCACAATGAGTTTCTATTCACAGTCTCATTAAAGCGAGCCGTGATGGTTTTAGGAAACGTGGGCTCATCTAGGTGTGCAAACAAGGCTTTCTGGCTCATGGAACAACTAAGAATAGCTGTGCTTGGCCGCCCTTCTCATCACATTGTTCAGCTTCAGGAAAATATTTTTGTTTTGAAGATTTCTCATCTGCTTTTGCTCTGGGCAGGGGTGAAGTTATAGAAATAGGCTCTTTTCCCCCTTAACACTTAAAAGCTTCCCCAAATGGTCCTTGTGGAAAATACAGGGGCACCAAAGAAGAAAATAACATGACCATCTCCTTGCCATCCATGGATTTAAAGAGATGAGTCCCCAAAACTCTGTTCTCTGGGTTGGAAAGCTTGCCTGGAATAAGGTCACAGTTTGGATATGCTTTGGATGGGTTAGCTCCTGAGCAGGTTTCTATAAATCCTTGGAGATGTTAAGAAAAGTATCTAAAATGTGCAAAAAGGGCCAAAAAGTGGGTGGCAGGAACTTTCATTACCACTGGGTAATGTTTAACAAAACCACCCAAGGATTCTTCAACTATCTGGGGAGGGGAAAGGGCTGTGCTTGACCTGCCATGTCCTTTGATTTGAAGTTAGACACTGTGAAATTATATGGTTCATTAGGACCGAATCTAGGACAGATGCATGTGATTTCTGTTCTGGAGGAACATAATCCCAAATATTACAGCTTTTATTGCCCCCAAAGGCATTAACCAGCCAGGATTGACCCTGAGGCAGTAAACTTATCTCAGGATGATGTTTGGGGCTGAGAGGATGGAACCCTGATCCCCTATTCCTTTCTGAATGAACTTCCCCACCTGATTGACTCCCTCAGCGGTGAGCTAAGTGTGGTACTCGGCTTACGTTCCTTCTGCATCTGTGTGAGTCTCATTATTTTAACTCTCGGAAAATTGGACCTTGACAGGAAGGACAGTTACCAAGGTGATGCAGTATTGACTATGCTGAGCCGCCCTGAGCCTGCTGCTTCTTCTAAGAATTCTCCCTCTCTCTGTTCCTGGTAGGGGCCCGCTGCAAAGACTCACCCCCACAGGGATTAGACGAGATGCCCAGATATCCACCCTGCTCACCTGGGATAGGGCCACACACCAACCCAATGCCCAGTTGTGTCCTCATTAATAGTTAGTTGAGTTGCTAGCTGCTGCTGGACCAATCTAGACAAACACCTGCTCATCTGAACTTCCAAACTTTAATGAAGCTTCTCCTCCTTCCCTGCCAGGCCCCTGGACTTTGGACCAACCCAGCCTGAGCCCATTGGAACATGGGCATCTCTCACCAGCACCTCCCTTCAAGGCCCCCGGCCAAGAACTGGGCTGTCAGGATACCTCCCTGTCTTGCCACCAGCTCACCCCCTGCCCCCTCCCCGCACACAGGGCCTTGCTGGCCTTGCTGACCCTCCTTTTCAAAGAAGATGGCCCCCCACCTGCCCCCGGGGTCCCTTGCAGACCTCATGGTCTGACTGTCTCCCTGTTGTACCAGCCCCTCCCTTTACTGAGCAGAAGGCCCTCTTGGCCCACATCCAGATCTGCTTTGATTGGGCCCCAATCTAATCCCATGAGGAGGAGGGGCCCAGCCTGAGGCTCCCTCACAACCTATTCGTCCTGCCCTACCAGCCTCTCCTGCTCCACATGAACAAGCTGAGAGACCATCTCCGGGGCCAAGAGGCAGAGGATGGGGGACAATGGAGGCAGAGATCAGGTTTTCAGCATGGACAGTCCTTGAATGCCAGCCCCAGAAACTGTATTATTAACCAATTAACCATTGGAAAAAATATATACAATTTTTCCAGATCTTCTTCCTCTCAGCAGAAATCTGGGATGTGTTATTTTTTCTAGGTCCCTTTCCATTGAAACGTGTGTGTTTTGAAGGAAACATAGCCCATATGTTGCTTATTCATGTTTCATGCAAAATGCTCTTGGGGAATATTTACCCAAGGTCCAAAACAACTTCCATTTGTTTGTGTTTTTAAAGAAATTTCCTGAACTTAAAAGCAGGAAGTCCTTGCTGGCCAAGTATATAAATGTAAGCTCTACAGGTTTGGTGGGCTTGGGGTCAGGTGTCCATGATGGGTCAGGTGGTCTCTCAAGCCAGAGGATCAGCATCGGGAGGCTCCCGGGACCTGATGAACAAGCCCAGAGCTGGTGAGCAGAGACCAGCTCCACCATGAACATGGCGGCCGAGCTCGCGGATGGCAATTCCCAGGGGAGGACGGGGAAAGACCAGGCCTTGTGAAAATCAGCTCTGACTCACGGCCCCAGAAGGTTTGACCCTGAATGCCTGTCATTCTCTGCTCAACCCCCCTCCCCCTTGCCCTGCCTGGAGAGGGAAGGGACAGGGCATCTTGAAACTCATTCTGGCTATCAGGGCAATGTTTTGTTGCAGAAAGAGGAAGAAAACCCTGCTTTGGTGGGGGTGTCCCTCCCACTGCCAAAGAGAGGAGGAGTGGGTGGGCAGTCAGTGGGAGGAGGCAAGATGGAGGCCAGGGACTAGTGGACAGGCTGTGGGGGCAGGGCCACCCGGCCGTTCTCTGCCCTGCAGTCTCAGGGCACCATCTGTGAGATGAGAACAAATGCACACCTCACCAACACACACTCATCAGAAACACACATCTACGACTCCCAGCACACCCCTGGTGACCCATCAGCAGACCCATGGCAGAGTCTGGGGGGACCTGCCCTGTCGGTGTAACAGTGCTGGCCACACCTGCCCTGACCAGTGTGCCCGGGGGGTTCTCGGCCAGTTTCCAAAGGACATCTGTGCAGGCACAGCTCGGGCCATTGAACCTGGAGCTCCTTCCCACTAGCACTTAGCCTGGATCAGGGGTTCCCAAAATAGACCACATGACCCTAGGAGTGTGTGAGATGGTCCAGCAAGGCCTGGGAAGGACACCATGGCTTTCTTTAAGTTAATGTCACCAGAACATAAGAAAGAGCACCTCGCAGTTCTTAGAGTCAGGGCTGACACTCATGGATGAGCACTGCCCTCACCAAAGTCCATGAGCCATCAGAAAGTGCAGGCACTCAGCAGGGCTCCACCCAGTGTTTCCATGGACCTACTGTATGGATACAGACCCGGGAGGACCTTGGAAGGACCTTGACATGAGGGGGGGGTGACTATGCCAAGTCTTACACCCCTCGACTGGCGTGGATCCGTGCACTCAGGTGATTCTAGAGACTAAGTGGGCAATTCTCTCACAAAAAGGCGGACACTTCTTTAGATGCATTGTCCTCTGTGGGCAAAGGGCAGCCTCGAGGGCAACCTAGCAAACTTTCTGAAAAAAAAAAATCAACCCACTGAAGCTGTCTTTTCAGGGGAAAGGTAAGGTTTTCACAGAGGGAGAGAAAGAGATTGCTCTCTACAGAAACTCGTCCCAAAGAGATTGAAAAATGTGGAGTGTTTTCCATCCTTACGTGATTTCGTTACCGGAAACGTATAACCATATTGTTTATAAAAATATTATATCTGTGTACTGAGAAAACTTGCAAAAAGAATCCTGTGCTTGTGTCTCCAGCTAGGGCAGGGTCTGTAGAACCAGATCCCAAAAAGCCTCATGCTCAGAAGCTTGAATCACTGCTTCCAAAAGCGTGGTCAGGATTTATAAAATCCATAGCACATGCTAAACCATATTAATGCTTCCAGTACCATTTTAATAAGAAAAAAGAAATTGTGTCCCAATGAAAATAACACAGATTATTTTAAATATTGTGTATTTCATCTTTGCTCTGTTATCTTTTTATTTTGATGGATATTCTATTATTCAGATAACACTCCACTTCAGTGTCACAAGTACAGAATATGTGTGTGGGTACATATACATACGTCATGTGTTAGAATATTTGGGATGACTTTTTAGATTTGGAGTGATTGTCCTGTCCTAGATGGTCCCATTGAGCCAGGTGGTGTCCCATTGAGCCCCAAGGAGCCAAGTGATACCAACCACAGCCCTCAACCCAACAAAGCTCACCTCTGTCCACTAGCCTTCACCTCACCTGAGAGCTGGACTTTCTGTTCCTTACCTGCTCTTGCCTGGTCCCTACCCCTGGAGCCTGTCTCTTGGTGAAAAGGCCAATATAGAAATGACACCATAGCGAGATCCTTGAACATGAGCCAGAGCAAACTACTGCAGGTCCCTAAAATGAGGCCTGAGAACACGACTGCTCTGCGTGTCTGCAGAGGAAGCCCCCCGCCCCTACCTTCTCCCCTCTGTTGCACCCACATGCACTCCTGGCTGGGGGAAACACTCCATATGTGTGCACATAGGCACACAAAACACATATATGCACACACACACACATGCACAAATGTAACACTTAACAAGCCTGTTGGCACCTGACGAGCAGATACTCTTCATCATAATTTTAATTGCCCAGAGAATTGGCAATGGGATGGCACGATAACTGAAGAAAAGCAAGAAAAATACTTGAAACCTGAACATTCACTGTCTAAATGGAGGGAAGTATACTTTTAGACATCAGGGCAGCAAGAAGAGGATTAATACTTCTTGGGTGAATAAAATAAAACTAAAATTCAGGCATATCCCCAGGGCCAGGCTCCAGCAGGCATGTGGTTTAGGCCGATGAATGATGAACCAGTGCACGGGTGATGGGGAACAGATGCCTGGCTCCCTGCCCCCCCCCCACCCCCCACTGCGTGCACAGCCCTGCCAGCCCTACCAGCCCCAGCAGGCCCTGCTCTAAACACCCCTGCCCCTCTCACTTCTCCTCCTCTGCTTTCATGGACTCCCAACTGTCCCCCATGCCTCCATGTCCTGCCATGGCTCTGCTTTCAGGGACCAGACTAGACACAGGCCATCTGTCCAGGGCACACAGCCTCACATCCGGTGGCACCTGCATTGCGGTGTGAATGACACAGGCATTTCTCACTCTTCCAAAAATGAAAACTAATGCTGCCTGTGGCTTCCCCATGACTCGCTCTGCATCTCCTGGGAGTGTGAGCGCAGATCTGGGGACCTGAGGTTGCATCCACGCCACCAGCTCCAGAACATGCTGGGCGGAAGGAAATTTTGGAAGGACCATTTACCGGCAGGAAATGGCCCACCTTGTCTGAGAGACAAGCTTCCTGTCGCTGGCCGAATGGACCCTGGGCACCTGCTGTGTTTTCCATCCAGGCCTTTGGTCTCAGTACCAGGGTACGTTGCCAGCTGCTGGCTTGGGGCTGCTTCCAACACTGTGAACTACCTCTGACCCATACAGCCCAGAGGGAGGAGGCCAGGTGGGCATACATTAAGATTCCTGAGCCCCAGGCATCAGCACATTCGGAGCTTGAATCCCCTGGGCTTCCTTGCTCCACTGACCAGACACACTCCACGTCTCCCCTCCCCATCTGTCACCTCTGTCCTTGTGCAGAAACGAAATGAGGCCTCAATGGCAGCGAGAATTACCACGGTCCCTCAGGCTCCATCCTCATCCCCCGTCTGCTGTCCGTCCCCACCTCGCTCTTCATGACTCGCCATGAAGCCATGAGTTGGTGCCTGCTTCTGCAGATTCTAACTCCAGCATCTCCTCTAGAGCTGCCCCAGGGCCCCCTCCTCCACAGCCCTCCCTTCATGGCAAATAGATGGGGGAAAAATGGAAACAAATGACAGACTTTATTTTCTTGGGCTCCAAAATGACTGCAGATGGTGACTTGACCAAAGTCAAGTTGCAAAGGTGTGGATAGAGGATGGGGGTAGGGCTGCAGCCTTTTCTGCGGCAGTATGGTCTAACACCACTGCAGACTCTGCAATTCCCTGCATGGTCATTGAGAACCTACTAGGGGCTCTGCTGACACACAGGTAGGCAGCCCCCCACTCCCGGGCCCCAAACAATCAAAGATCCCGTGAGAGCTCTCTGCTCCTGAGCATCGTGTGTTCTGAGACCACTGCACACCCACACCCTGCCCACCTACCTACCCTCCCTGGTCCCTCCTCCCAACCAAAGCCAGCCCCCATCAAGGCCAGAGCCATGCCAACATCATGGAGGCCTGTCGCATCCCCAGGGAATCAGCCTCCCCCACGGCACTTCACAGTCACAAGTCAGCCTTCCCTCCAAGTTCAAGGAGCCCAGCAGGTGCCGGCCAGTGTGGGGCCCGCTCGGTACAGCCACAGGGAGACGCACAGTCTGCCACAGTGCCACCGTGTGGCAGGACGGGGGAGAGAAGCGAGGTCTGAGCAGGTGTCAACCGTGGCCCTGGGGGAGGAAGGAACTCTGTCCCTCCCCAGCTTGTCTGTAAGGACTTCCTGCGTTTAAGGCATTAAAGCAAACGGGACAGGAAGCAAACAGTGATTGCAATATGAGTGGCAAGACTCTTCTTGCTCCCCACATGTGGGAGTTGGGCATCTGGTCACAGTCTTTGTCCACAACACACTCCTTCTTGTGACTTTTTACTTTGATATAATTTCAAATTTTAAAATCTTCAAGAATTGTACAAGGAACTCCTCTTCACCTTTTACCTAGATTCATCAGTTAATCATATGTTGCCTCTTTTCCTTAATCATTCTGTCACTCTGATATAAATATATATATACATACATATGAATTTATATGAAGTTTTTTCTAAGTTGTTTGAGAGCAATTAGGGAAAGTGTCCTCTGTTTTACTACTAACTTCATTGTGTAGTTCATAAAAACAAGAATAATTTCTTACATACTTATACAATATGTAAATCAGAAGATTTTACATTGATGTAATTCTATCATTTAGCACAGAGTCCATATTCTAATTACATCAATTGTCCTTAAATGTCCTTTAGAGTAACATTTTTTCCAATAAACTTTTAAAAATTCTTAATGCCTAAATTCATAAATTCACTTAAGAGTAGTTGACTAACAAGTCAAACTCATCCACACGTTTCACCTAGCAGCTCAGGTAGCAGAGACTTCGCCCTGTGATGTGGTTGGCTGAAGAGACCTGGGGTCAGGAATAAGAGCAGGTGATTGGCCTGGACTTAAGTCACATGGAGCACAGTGGGTTTTTTTTTTTTTTTTCAGTGTTAAACCTTTCTGCAAGCCTGAAATACCTCCCAAACCCCTGCCCCCAAGGGTCTCCTAGAAGGAGAGGGATTCCAGATAAACTTAATAAGAGACATTGCTCCAGATAAACTCCCTGGCTGTGGGGACTACAGGGCGTGAACAAACAGAGCTGAGGATGTACAGGGAGAGAAAGCAGAGATAGGGATGAGGGTCTCTGGGCTGGGCTGCCTGGAGGCTGCGGTGGTGGGAGAGCTGGCTTCCCGCTCAGTCCAGATCTTACTTTCTGCCTTATGAATATGGAGTCGCTGTTCAAAACAAAAAAGGCCAGGGGCAGGGGACATAGTTGGTGGTCCAGTGGTTAAGAGTCCACCTGCCACTGCAGGGGACACAGGTTCAATCCCTGGTCCGGGAAGATCCCACATGCCTCAGGGCAACTCAGCCTGTGCATCACAACTACCGAGTCCTCACCCTAGAGCCTGCACGCCCCCAGAGCCCACGGTCCACACCAAGAGAAGCCACTGCAGTGAGAAGCCCACGCGCCCTAACCAGAGAAAGCCCAGGTGCAGCAAAGAAGACCCAGCCTAGCTGAAAATAAACAAACAAATGTCCATTTAAAAAGTAGTTTTTTAAAAAGGCAGGGGGATGAATGGGGAGGGTCATGTTTGGCCAGGATGGTGCTGATACATGGAGATGACATTTCCATCAAGAATCTGCTGATCTTGAGAAAAATGTAAAAGGCATCTTAGGTGAATTCTTCCAGAAGCTGACTCTAGATTAAGAATCTAAGTGTAATTTATTTGGACGGTGAGCCCAGGAGCCCAGGTAAGGAACTGAGAAATTTATTCAAAGAGAGGCAGCAAATAAAGGTGTCCTGTCAATCAAGACATCATGTGGGCAATTGCAGTGCAGCCCTTTGGGAGGACTTGTAGAGCATGCCTTGCAATGGCCCTGAGACCAGAGAGCTGGGATATTGACACATCAATCCCACACTCCAGCCCTGGGAAGAGGGTTGCTCCTGGGCTTTTAATGCCCTGGCATTTCCAGCCCACAGTGGCAACGAAGCTGTGTCTGGTGACCAGAGAAAGTCTTCAGGCTAGAAAATGTCCAGGCAGGTAGCTGAAGACAGGTGTGCCCTGAGGAGTTAATGACAGTCTGCCATAGTGACATCACCACATGTGACCCAATCCATCCTTAAATCAGGAAGTGCAATTAAATCTCAGCACAGATGTTTACATTACTCACAGTTTGTCTAGTAGAAAAGTACATAAAAAGTCAGGGGAGTGAAAAGGCAACACCACCAGCAGTTTTCAGAAAGAGTCCCCTGCAGGAGGTGGGTTCAAAACTGGTGTTTGGAGGGAGCTGGAATGGCCCACACTGCACACCAGCAGGTCTCCCATGTTCCCTGTGAGCTGGGTGGGGCTCAGGGTCCCTGCATCAGAGAGCTCCATGGGCTGGAACACCAGGTGAGCCAGGCTTTACTGACAGGGTCAGTGAAGACACAGAGCAGGAACAGATGTTCTGAGCTTGTGGGGCAGGACTGCCTTCCCCAGCATACTCTTCATGTCCCCATAAGGCTGACATCAGAAGGTTTCTTCAGGATGTAGGCAAAAACAACAGAATTGTCAAGCTGCTAAAACCCTGCCAGATGGATCGTTGGGGAGCAGTCCACAAAATGTCCAAGGGATGGCTGCCAGCCTGTGTCCCACCCAGAGAAACCCTGCCCTCCCCAAGGAGGGCAAGACCTAAGATTCCTATCCACACACTGGGAAGGAAACAATGAGCTCTCCACCATCTTCACTATTATCATTCTTATATTATTATAATGATCGTGACAATACACTGGGTGATCATTATAATACTCAGAGGTCATCAGAGGATTAGATAGCTGGATGGCATCACTGATGCAATGGACATGAACTTAGGCAAAATTCGGGAGATGGTGAGGGACAGGGAAGCCTGGCATGCTGCAGTGCATGGGGTCGCAAAGAGTTGACATGACTGAGCGACTGAACAACAGCAGCATATATTGGGCATGTCTCCAGGCTGCCCATTTTCTCCTTTTCTCCATCTCATTTATTCCTTAAAACAAATCCTTGGGGTGAGTCCTATTGAAACCCCTCACCACCAATGCAGAAACTTTAGCTTTGAGAAGGTGGGTTCCCTGCTCACAGACACCCAGCTGTGACAGTTCCAGAATTCCAGCCCATCGCCCATCACTTTCAGTCCTCAAAACCACCTCCTGGTTATGCCATCCTGCCTCACCCACGCCCTATGCACTCCCCACCAGGAACATATCTGCTCCCCACCTGAAACACTGCCTGGAACAGAGGGAGAAAATTCATCCCCTTCCTATTTCCAAACGACCACAGGTCAGTTAGGTGATCCTAGGATGACTTCTACCAGGAGCCAGTACTTACTCATCTGATAGTAGTTCCCTTAGACCCCTGCTTCCCTCTAGGGAAGCCATTGTCCAAGGCGACTCAGAGGACATTGGCACATGTTGTGAGGAACCAAGTCCTTGCCTCGGGTCACTTTGGGCAAAAGCCAGGTTCTGTATCAGTTCATTTTCTTCTGACAACAAGCCTTGTTTATCCCCTAAAGCAGGGGTGTTTACTGTGAAGAAAGAGGCCGTGTGGGTAGAAACAGGAATTGCTATGTGGCCACATCGAGCCTTAACACACCTGCTTCTGTGGCCTGCCTTGGCCAGGGAGCCCGTGCCTGAGGCCAGGGCAGCCCACGCTCAGAGTTGCTGCAAGGCTGTCTTGTATTTAGACCGTTGTGACTGACCTACTTTCCTACTTCCTCTTGGTTTGTTGTTGTTGTTTCCTATTTTATGCCTTTCCTACAGTCTCCAAGCATCTGGACAGATGATAATGTGATCATTCCTGTATTTTTTAAAGACACTGTTTGCAACAAGGAGAGACCAAAATAATGTCAATATCCACCAACTTCAAAATAGATAAAGTGTGGTATGTTCATTCATCAGTGGTCCACTCAACTGTGGTTAAAGTTGACATGTTAACTGTGTGTTTTCAACAAGGCTAAATCTTTAAAAACAAATGGTGCTAGGGAGAGAGTGTGGAGTTAGTGTCTGATGGGGACAGAGTTTTGGGCAAGATTTAAAAAGTCAGGGGATAGATAGTGGAGATGGTTGCCCAACAATGTGAATGTGATAATGCCATTGAACTGTACCCTTAGAAATGGCTAAAAGGGCTAAATTGTATGTTCTGTGTATTTTACCACAATTAAAAAAAAAAAAAAGCACAGGACTTCCCTATTGGTACAGTGGATAAGAATCTGCCTGCCAGTGTAGGGGACACAAGTTCAATTCCTGGTCTGGGAAGATCCCACATGCCTCAGAGCAATGAAAGCCCATGAGCCACAACTACTGAGCCGACATGCCTACAGGCTGTGCTCCACAACAAGAGAAACCACTGCAATGAGAAGCTCACACACACTGCAATGGAGAGTAGCCCCCATCATCGCAACTAGAGAAAGCCCGTGCTCGGCAACGAAGACCCAGCTCAACCAAAAATAAATAAAAACACTTCAAAAACACCGTGTGTGCTATACTTAGTCACTTAGTCGTGTCTGACTCTTTGCGACCCCATGGACTGTAGCCTGTGAGGCTCCTCTGTCCCTGGGATTCTCCAGGCAGAAACACAGGAGTGAGTTACCATGCCCTCCTGCAGGGATCTTCCCAGCCCAGGGATCAAACCCAGGTCTCCCGCATTGCAGGCAGATTCTTTATAGTTTGAGCCACCAGGGAACACTGTAAAACACTGTAATATATATGTATTTTTAAAAAACAGACACAAGGATCATTTGTAAATAATCTGAGGTAATTATGTTTCTGTGTTTGAAGTACATCATAATATAAATAAGTACATAAATAACAACAGATGAACATATTTACCTCACCCCTTACCCTAAGAAATCCTTTAGGTAAACAAGCATCTTCTAAAGCACAGATTACTGGGAGTTTTGGAGTCCACGTTCATGCATGTCAGTGCCCACTCCTGGGTATTTTCCCCCAGGGTGGTGGGAAGTGGATCACACAAGTCAAGTCACAGCCCAGAGGCAGAATACCCAGTTGACCTGGTGTCCAAAGGGAGCATGCAGGTGAATGATGGGAGGGGCAGGAGCCCCCACGCCTGACACCCCTGTGCCTGACCAGTCCTGGGGACTGTCCTCTTCAGAACCAGGAAACATCTGACACCCATACACAGCCCAGGTTCATGAAACCAGGGGTCACTCGGACACCCACTCAAACTCACTGACCACCACAGGACCACATGAGTTTTTCTGACTCTGGGGCTTTTGTGAAAGTAGTGAGGAAATCACCCAAAAATGGACCCAAGGTGGACTCTAGATGCACAGCTATCCCACTTGTCAGAAAGACCTCCCTAAGTTGGGTTTTTCCCAAACAGTCCTGGGAGCCAAGGGTGAAGGTTTCCAGTGACCGGCAGGGTGAGGAGGGGTCGTCAAGGTCCCCAGGTCTCCAGGCCTGTGTTTGTCCTGCCATGAGCTGCCCACTTCACTCCAGGTGCCAGGCCCCTTGCATCGCGAGCCCCCACGTTGTGAACCATCTGGTCTCTGTCATGCTGGTCACCAGCAGCTGAGGTGAGAATGCAGACACAGGCAAACGCAGGCAGGTGGGCATCTCTGTGCGCCAAGAAAACGGGGTTTATGGGCACTAGAGCTTGAATTTTCCATGTCAGCAATATTAATATTATTTTGAATTTTTCCCCCAATCATCCAAAAATGTAAAAATTGCAACGAAGCAGGACCCTATGGGGCCTTCCCAGGAACAACCCTGCCCCCACGTCCTGGGCCTGCCTCTTGTTTGTAGAAAAGCTGGTCTCCCAGACTGTCCTGGTCACCAAGGAGCTGGTTCAAGCACTTAACGATCAGGACGGTAGATTCACAGGAGGCCTAGCTCCTCCCCGAAGGACACAGATAGCAGTATCCCAGACACATTCCTAAACTGTCTGGGAGACACGATAACCACCACCAGAGGATTAAAGAGCTAGGTGCATGATGGCTAGACTGCAGCCATGACACCGGCTGAACATCTCAGCAGCCCTGCCTCTGTGACCTGCGTGATTCCCAGAACTGACCTCAAGGAAACGGGAACAAACCTACCCTGGAGTCGAAGATTAACTGCACTTAGAACAATAAAGATGATTGCCGAGCTGCCTGTGCTGTTTTGCACGTAGCCCCCACCACACCCCCTGAAACTTCCCGAGTTTTCCTTGTAAAACTTCTTTCCCTGTAACTGACAAAGGGGAGACAGTTTGGGGAATGCTATTCCACCATCGCCCCAGGTTGCCAGCTTCCTAAATAAAATATCTTTCTTTTCCCACCAGTTTTTGTCTCTAGAACATTGACTTAAAAAAAAAAAAAAACTTTCTATTTTATATTGGAGTATAGCTGATGAACAATGTTGTGATAGTTTCAGGAGCACAGCAGAGTGATTCTGCCATACATACACATGGATCCATTCTCCCACAAAGTCCCCTCCCATCCAGGCTGCCATGTAACACTGAGCATTGACTTCTTTTTTTTTTTTTTTTGCTAATTCAATTTATTTTTTTAATTTATTTGTATTGGAGGACAATTGCTTTCATTGTGTTGGCTTCTGTCGTACAACAAGAACCAGCCATAAGCATTGACTTTGGAGTGACGAGTGTCCTGAGTTCACTTGCAGGTCCAGTCAGCAACCTTAGCCACGCACAACCAGGTGAAGCCTGGTTTGTTCCAAGCGTCATAGGCTGCCAACCCCAGCCTAGACACCCGGGAAGATCCTCGAGCCAACCCTACGAGATGCCTCCAAGAGGGCATGGGAGGAACCGCGGGAGGGAGAGAAAGGAAGAAGAAGGAAGAGGGGCAGGCTCTCCTATGGACACTGCCCATCCCCCTGTGGTAAGAATGGACATTTCACTGTCCACTCAGTTACAGAAGCTGAAACGGAAGCATCAGCTCCAATAGGAACATTTCTCCCAGCTCCTGTAGGGGGCACCTCATCGGTCCTCACAATCACTGAGGCCACTGCTCTTTATCCTGTCATTGGGAGGAGAAAACCGGGGCATGGACACCAGAAGAAAGCTGCCCAGAAAGACAACGGGGTGGGCTCAGCAGCCAGCATGGGCGTCTGGTCTCAGCCTTGGTGCCCACAGCCCCGTGAACCTGAGTGCTGGCTCCAGGGGTACACATGGCACTTCCCTTGCACCCTCTCATCCCCACCCTTCTTCATACATCACTTCTGCCCTTGGTCTTTCAATCCCAAATACAGGAGTGCAGGGTTTCCTGCCCCAAAACACCAAGGAAGCCCTCCAGGGAACAGCCTGACCTCATCTCCCCCCTGCAGCGTTGCCATGTGAAAGTCAAGCACTGGTGTTCTCAGTCGCAGAGTTGCAGGTGGAAGACAAGCCCTGTGACCAAGAGACCAGTAAGTTAAGTTTATGTAGAACCAGGCCGATCTGGGCCAACAGTGATGATAACCAACAGGACACAGGCTCTCATTTGAGGATCAAAGATGGCCAGAGCGCATCTTTCTCTGGAAGGCACCACCATGGACGTGGGAATTGTGCTGGTCTGAACTGTGATGTTAGAGAAGACTCTTGAGAGTCCCTTGGACTGCAAGGAGATCAAACCAGTCAATCCTAAAGGAAATCAACTCTGAATATTCATTGGAAGGACTGATCATGAGGCTGAAGCTCCAATACTTTGCCTGAAGTGAAGAGCCAACTCACTTGGAAAAGACTTTGATGCTGGGAAAGATTGAAGGTGGGAGAGAAGGGGACAGCAGAGGATGAGATGGTTGGATGGCATCACCAACTCAATGGACATGGGTCTGAGTAAACTCTGGGGGTTGGTGATGGACAGGGAGGCCTGGCATGCTGCAGTCCATGGAGTCGCAAGAGCTGGACATGACTGAGTGACTGAACTGAGCTGAACTGAGTCTTTTATTTTGTCAAACTTGGCACTGACCATTTAGAATATGTGTCATTGTTTACAGCTCTCAAAAAATAAGATTTGTATGTTTCATGGAATTGATCAGGGTGAAGCAAGAGCTAAGTGACCCAAAGGCATAAACTGCCCATATCTGGGGGGCCCAGGAAGGGAAGGGGGCTGAACTATCACATCACAAAGAAAGTCACCTGTCCTCCCCTTCACTGACCCCTCCCACCTCAATCAGCTCCAAAGCCATCCATCCCTGACCCACCCAATTCCCTGTCCCTCAGTCCCAGCCCAAACCACCATCCAGCCAGACTTCTGTAGAATCTTCCCCTGGGGCTTCATGTCCCTGCTGCTCCCCTAGAGGCTCCACCCCAAGACCAGAACCCACATCTGCCCATGGGGTCCAGCTGAGATGGCCCCTAGAGAGGGAGGGTGGGGATTGAGTTCTCTGAAGGCCTATGGTCACTGCTGACATGAGCTGGTAGACCATCACCCTGGGCAGCGGGCCCCTCAGTGGTCAGTCTTAGGTCGTGGGGAGATTCCCACAGTCCCTGTTCTCCATGCTTCCCTTGATCTGTGCCCACAGTCCCCTGCGCCTCCCCTGTCCAGGTCACAGGGGCAGAACCAGACTGCAGCAGACCACCATCAGACACAACATCTTGTCTGTATGGGGCCCCAGCACCCTGCCCGAATCATAATCAAATGAAAAGCTTGGGATTTGTAATGGAGAACTTCTAAAATAAGTGATACTGGACCTCCCTGGTGATCCAGTAGTTGAGACACGATGCTTCCAGTGCAGGGGGCACCACGGGTTTGATCCGTAGGTGGGGAACTAGGATCCCATATGCCATGCAGCATAGTCAAAAAATAAATAGTGGACAGCACCACAGGCCTAGCTGCTGAGGCTCCTGCGTCACAGAATCGCCCGTTATCTGGAGCCCTGGGGAAGGGCCGGGGCTCGGCCTGCGGCCCAGCACCCACGCGTGTGCAGCAGCTGGGCTGTATCGTGGCTGCCTCACAGCTTGAAGGGCTGCTTGATTTTTCATAAAGGACTCGAGGCAGGACGGGTCCTTTGAACCATCACTTGCCACTGGAGCTTGGCCAGGACCCTTCAACCCCACGCCCCTGCCTGCTGCTTCTCCTTCACCCAGAGGCAGCTTTGACTGCTGTTGGCAGAATCAGTCCCAGGGTCAGGACCTTGAACTTAGTCTGGAATTTGGGGCTCCACCTCTTGGCAGAGGACCATGGGAGTGGCCTTTGGTCCACCCTCAGGGCCTTCTGCCTCTGTGTTTTTAGAAGGAACTGCTGACTCTGCAACAGCCCTTCTCCCACTGACAGCAGCCCGTGTGCCAGCGACATTGGCACAGTCAGTCACATTTACAAGCGATAAACAGCGTCTTCCCCAGTTAGCGCCAATGCTTTGAGAAGTGTTTTCTCTCTACAGTTTGCATTTCAAAGAGTTTTATTTTCTCAGCTGCTGGAACCAGTGGATTCTAAATGATGGTCGGCCCTTCTTATATTGGAGAAGGAGACACAGCCAGCCTCAGGTCCCAACCACACTGCTAGAACACGGTTCTGGTTTTCAGTAAATCTCCTTCAGCCTGGAAACAAAGAAGTCTTGCCCCATCACCCATATTTCTAATGCCACCTGTGTGTGTGTGTCTGTGTGTGTATGTAACCACCACCCCCCATAGGACTCACAGGTCTCAAGTTGTAAAACCTATTGTTTAGTCAAAACCCCAGATCAACATGTCCTTTCATCAGTGCTTGAGTGGTCGACCTGAGCCCTGGGAAATCTGGAGTCCAGAGGCTGATGCTCCCTCCAGTCCCAGTTGGTTAAGCAAGAGCCAATTCCTGGGCCCAGTTCCTCCTCGGAGGGCATGAATGTGACCCCAGCTTGGTGGGTTGTGGGTGCCCAGTGAAGTTTCAGATTCCAAGGAATTGAATGCACCTGGAACCCCAGCAAGTGCAGGGCCAGCACTCTGGATTCAGGCCCTGAGTCCCCTGGACTGGCTGAAGAGCCTCATACAGCTTTGTCCAGACTCCCAGCAAGTGACATAATGGTCTTGGGAAAGTGTCCCTGTGGGCTATTGCATGCTAAGTCACTTCAGTGTCATCCAAGTCTTTGTGACCCTACAGACTGTATCCCGCCAGGCTCTCCTGTCCATGGGATTCTCCAGGCAAGAATCCTGGAGTGGGTTGCCATGCCCTCTTCCAGGGGGTGTTCCCAACCCGGAGATCCATCCAGCTCTGCTTCATCCTATCCCTGTCTGAGCGGCTTCCACATAGAACGTTCAGGCTGCCTGCAATGACCCAAGGAGGCAGTGAGGGGGGTGATGACGTCCTGACTCAAAACCATCCACAGTGGGAACAGGGCTGGTTGTGGTGCCCTGTGGCCTGCTGCCTCCATCTGGGTCCTGTCAACCTCAGGATGGCCCACCCTGGAGCAACACATCTGGTGTGCTATACTTAAGACCTCCCCAAACCACATGGCGAGTTCCAGCAAACAGCAGAACCTGCAGAAGAACTAATTTCAGGCACAAGGCCCCCACATAGCCTCCATTCTTATGGGGAGGGAGTGAGGGGTATGCCCTGTCTTCAGTGCACCTCTGGGCAGTGATGTGGAATCTGGACACCTTACAGTGGCCCCCAGAGCCCATGACACCCCCCATTGTGACTGGCCTCTGCCCCTGGAATGAACGCATGTGAGATCTGCCCAGAATGTGGCCACACCTAAAGTCCACGATGCTCAGATATCAGCACACGGTACTGGCAGTCCCTGGGTAGTGGTCTCCTTTAAAAAAATCCATTACAGAGAAATTCTATGCTTTTGTAGAAAAATTAGGAACTCAAGAGAAGTGAAACCAAAGATTCTCAAATGATCTATGATTCCACTTTACACAGTGTTTTGTGTATGTTTTGATGTCTTCTCTCTGATACGTATTATGATGTATATTATCCCATACGTAGCACACATCTCTCTCTGCCCTCTGTTCAGTTGTGTTCAACTCTTTGAGACCCCATGACTGTAGCCCACAGGCTCCTCTGTCCATGGGATTTCCCAGGCAAGAACATTGGAGTGGGTTGCCATTTCCTCCTCCAGGGAGTCTTCTCGAACCAGGGATCAAACCAGTGTTTTCTGCATTGGCAGGTGGATTCTTTACCACCGAGCCCCCTGGGACACCTGTGTTATACATGTGTATGTTAGTTGCTCAGTCACACTCTTTGCAATCCCACGGCCTGTAGCCCACCAGGCTCCTCTGTCCATAGAACTTTCCAGGCAAGAATACTGGAGTGAGCTGTTGTTCCATTTTCCAGGGGATCTTCCTGACCCACGATTTGAACCTTGGTCTCCTACATTAGCAAGCAGATTCTTTACCATCTGAGCTACCAGGGAAGTCAGTATTATACATATGTCCACATATAATCATTGTTCAAAAACAAGTTTATTTCATAATCTTTCTCATCTGTTAATTTATCATTTTAAATCAGTACCTGAATATATTACAAAAGAATCTAACAATGTGAAAACAGATTCCCTCCACCACCATCACCCTCCCTACCTCTGCCACAACCCCCTGACCCTCCCAAATCCCCACTTCAGCCCTGTAGCCCAAGCTCCTGTCTGGCGACAACACTGCCATGAACATCTTCCATCTCCAATGCGCATCTGTTTCTCTAAAGTGACATGGAGCAGTGGAATCGCCGAACCAAAATCTGCACTTACTCTTTATCTTAATAAATACATCAAATTGTTCTCGAAATAGCTGTACAGACTTGTTCTCCCCAAATCAGAACAGCTGTTTTCCCACATCTGCTAACATTTGAAATCATCGCACATCTTACTGTTTGCCAGCCCAATAGGTGAAAACTATTATCTCACAGTTGTTTTAGTTTGGATTTCCCTGAATAGTGCTGGTGTTTACATTGGCTGGTGAGCTTCCTCTGAATAACCCAGTCATATCCTGGCCCCTGTGTTGTTAGCCTTTTGAAATGATTTTAGAACTTCTTAAATGATATTTTTCTCCCAGTTTTTTCATATGTTTTAACCTTTGCTTATGATCCCTTTTATCATAGAAATTATTTTTATGTCTCCCAAACTTTCAATTTTCTATAATAACTTTGTGGATTTTGATTTATTGCATGAATATTATACATGGATATTGCACATGAGTATTATCTATGAATATGGCATGTTATATGCATACCAACAAGTTGGTTCTTCTGTTTACTTCTTTCTCAAAAACACACTTCACAGATATTAAAGATATTAAAAAGGAGTCTAATTTTAACCAAATATCCAAGTATTACAACTGAACCCAAGTGTCATGACTGAATATATCAACATTCCCACATATTGGAAAGCTGCTTCCCCATACACTTCACTGGCACCACTGTGCATGTGCTGAAACCACATTCTGTTGGCTGTGTTTTCTCGAGTGACACCTTCATTCTTCATTTGTTGGGTCCACTGCCTGTCTGCAGCTCTGCCTCATCATCTGTGTATTTGAAAATCCTTTCCGGCTGCTCTGAGAAGGGGTAAAGCTACTCGGGGTCACAGTGGGTTAGACAGGCAAGCAGTAAATTCAGATGGCTCCTTCTGTCTTCGTGGGCCAAGAGGGCTTCTTTTGGTCACCTGGGACAGCCTTCTAGGCCACCAAAGATGTCCAAAAGTGCATAGAATGCCATGTCTGGCTTTTCGTGGCCACGCCTAAGTCATCTGGCCAGTGAATGCCCTTAGGGGCATCGCGGGCGCCCACCCAGGGCACCTGGGTGTCTCCACGGTATGTGCAGGGTGTTAGGACAGAGCCATCAGTTTCATGTCACTGATGCTGTATTTGAATTTCTAACAGTTTCTGTATCTGCTGGTAAAGTGTGCCCAGGGGAATAGTTGCTGATCACATGGAAGGGGCACATACTGACTGCAGAAGAGCTACGAGATCCAGGTGGGATTTTGTGAGGATGTGCGGAGAATGGCTCCAGTAACGGGACATGTGTTGAGGACTCAAAGTGAGAGAAACATAATCTGAGATCATAAAAATCATCACTGAGGAATTGCTGTTTATGACCCATCCTGAATGGGTAGTCAGCGGCAAGATTCTTACAGCTGGTCTATTTGTTTCTTGCTAATTTTCATTCTCTGCAACAGCAGACACTACGTTGGCAAAGGAGTCTTGTCTTGTTTTTCACCGTAAACAGGTTATCTACCGTTTTGCTTTGCATGCAGGCAGGCTAAGTCGATTCAGTCATTTCTGACTCTTTGTGGTGCTATGGACTGTAGCCCACCAGGCTCCTCTGTCCACGGGATTCTCCAGGCAATAGTACTGGAGTGGGTTGTCATGCCCTCCTCCAGGGGATCTTCCTGACCCAGGGATCAAACCCAAATCTCTTGCGGTTCCTGTATTGTAGGTGGATTCTTTACTGCTGAGCCACTGCGGAAGCCCAACAATTTGCTAAATACAGTCTATTTTGAAAGTCCCAAGAAATGTTGTTCTTTGGAGGTCTTATCCCATAAAATCACGTATATGGTGTTTGGATGAGTGATTGACCTGTAACTGGGAATAAAAGGTAATAGGTCAGTTAACAGAATCAACACCACGTAAGTCTCAAGACTAAAGACTAAAAAGATGGGCCAAACCAACCTGACAATGTTATACGGGAACTCTGCAGTGGATGGGGGAGATCCACGAGTAGCAGAAAGTGTACTTGGTGAAAGGAAAATGCACCGCTGGGGAGGAGAGGGGTAGAAGTTTCTCTGCACCGTCTCTGGGAACTTTAGCATCTGTCTTTAGGGACAACAAGGCCTCATGAAGGGAAGGTCTGAAAATAACCTTACACCACGAAGGTAACTTTAATTTCATGTGGGTGACAAGAGAAAGCTACAAGGAAGGCTGAGATCTGAGAGCAGATGGCAGGACGAAGGATCTTTTTCTTTAGGGCAAAGCTAATTTAGTCTTAACAGTTGTGATTTCCTGAAAAGGAGATATATACCCTTCCCTCCCTTGTTCCCTGATGTCTCTCTCTCTCTTCCATCCAAGGGCTTCCTTGTCGGCCCACCAGCCTGGGGTCCTCAGAGAAGGAGCTCATGGACTCCCCTGTCACCTGTCTGAGGGGGTGGTGCCTGCAGGAGAAGCCACTGGGAGGCCCTTCCAAGGCCGCATATGGGTCTCCTGGGTAATGCTCGGAGCCTCTGACACCGGGTCCAGGAAGCTCCCTCCCTTCCAAGGAAGCAATGGAAGGACTCACCCTCCCAGTACCACAGGAAAGGCAGCCCAGGGCGGTGACCAGGCCAAAGGCAGATGTCGCAGGAAGGAAGTCTTCATCCAGTGCGACCCCACAGGTCTGCAGCCTAACAGGTCACCTGCAGAAAGTGCTGAGTGTGCGGGTTCATGTCTCAGGGCGGCTGTGAGAAATCGCCACGCATGTAGAAAGGGCAAGAATTACAGGAGCCATTCTCTCAGAGTCCTGAGGCCACACTCGCTCCCATACCTCCTCTGAGGCTCCAGGGAGGGTCCTTCCTGCCTCTTCCAGCTTCTGCCCCAGTGGTCCTGGGCTGGTGGCATTGCCACTCCAGCCTCTGCCTCGCCTCCCACCACCTCCTTCTCTCTGCGCACCTGCTTCTGTGTCTCTCCTTAGCAGGACACCGGCCACACTGGATTCAGGGCCCGCCCTCCTCAGGATGCCTGCTCCTGACAAATTACACACCAGTCAGTGGTGACTCTGAGATGTGACCCTCTCCTTTGGACACAGTCAGAGGGGATGTGACTAGAGAAGGGTGCTTCACACAAGGTCACACAGGTCACATAAGGAACCATCACTCTCAGCAGAAGGTGACTGAGATGGTTGTCGCTCCATCTCTCGGTCGTGTCCAACTCTCTGCGACGCTGTGGACTGCAGCACGCCAGACTTGCCCTGTCCAAGATGTCCACCCTCAAAGTGAAACAGTGCGGACCCAGGGTCTGACCCCTACCTTCTAACTCCAGGCCCACCACTTAACAACTGCCTGACCTTGTCAGCTCTCTTCCTCTCTTCTAAACCTGCTTCCTCACCTTGAAATAGAGACACCACTCATCACGCATAGGCAGCAGTGGGCACAGGGGGAGTGATCAGTCTTGCTGACTGACCATCCTCTCCAGGCCCAGCACGGGGAAGGGATGTGTATGAAATGCCTGGGAGCCTGTGTCCTCACGGAGGTCACTCTACATTTGCCATTAGTAACCACTTGGGAAAGTGAATTTGAGAATTCAGGCCTGGAAGGCTTATTCCAGGTACTTCCCGCCTGCTCCTTCAAAGAGCTCACTGTCCACCCCCCACCCCTGGCTGGTCCCTTGTGGTACTCATCACTGATGGGACCCGGAAGGCATTGCTGACCTGCGGGCATTAACTTCCAGGACACGGTGACAGATACCTGTCCCAGTGAAAGGGGGCGGCAGTGTAAAAGGACATGGGCCCGGCCCCTCCCGTTTCCTCCAGACCCACCCTCTCTGCTGGCCAGAGCACAGCGGACACCACACCCGCCCCAGGGAAGAGGCTCATTTCCACACTGGACTCTGAGACACGCCCTTCTCCATTCTCCACAAGGCAGGGGTCCCAGCATCAGTCCAGGGAAATGCTAGTCGCTCCTTCCCATCAGCAAAAATGAAAGTCCTAGCACTCAGGAGGGCAGAAAACCCACACAGCCACCTAAGTGAACAGCAGTCCCTTGGGGACAGCCCTTCTGGTGTCCAGGCGGCCACCACCAGCAGCTGCAATCACGTGGAGCTCCACGGTTTCTAATGTTTAGCAAGGACTTCCCAGGTGGTCCAGTGGTTAAGAGAGGCTTGATCCCTGGTCGAGGAACTAAGATCTTCCATGTTGCAGGGAGCAGCCAAAATTTTTTCTTAAAAGAAGGATACTTAGCAGACAGCATGCTCCTCCTCTGCCCCCCACCCCCACCCCCAGTTCTCACAGAGCCCTGTGACCCTAAATAGATCACATTTTCACCCGTGACTTACAGATGGAAAATCTGAGGTTCGGAGCAACTGCCCGGTGAGGCTCCACTGAGTGTCAGAGCCCAGACTCAGATCCAGCCTGTAATCCAGGCTTGGCACCCCCAACTGGCCCAGGCCACCTAAGCAGCAGGGGGTTTGGTCTGAGCAGACACAGCCCTTCTCTGCAGAAGCGACCCTCCAGCATGCTCCGTTCACAGGCTCCCACAGCTTCTCTTGTATGTCAGCACATATATTTGCACCTGAGGACCCGGGGGCAGTGTGGTCCAGTGGAGAGAGCTGGGGGCTTGGATCAAAAAAGACCCAGATGTGAGTCTGATCTCTGCTGGCCTATGGGCCTGTGGGTCCAAGCATCGTCGTGGGGCGGGAGTAGTGACACCTGCCCAGCACTGTGATGCAGGGCTAAGGCTATGGCCCAGCGCCGTCCCTCTCGGCAGGCAGCCACCCTGTCACTCCATCAGAGACTGTCTTCAGATGAGAAAGAACTACATCCTCAGTGACACAGAGGTTGGCCGGAGTTAAGCCAACTCTCCATTTGAAAGAAGCCTCAGGGCCTGATTGCTGATAAATCCAAGATGCCAGGTGATGGGATCCTACCCAGCCTGACTCCTCTTCTCAGTCTGGAGGTCCCGCTTAGGTCGAGAGAGCAGAGCTGGGAGAGCCCAGATGGATCTCTGCCAGCCAGTCCGTCTTTCAGCAGCTGCCCTGTCGGCACAATTGAATGTCACCAGAGCCCTGGCTTGTCTTGGCTCCCGTGAAACCATTATTGCTTTTGATACATGGAAAGTTCACTTGCAAGCACAGCATTTTTGACAGCTTGTGATTTGCACTGGGAAGTGACTCAACTTCCTCCAAGACCAAGGTGGTCACAGCACTAAGTGACAACTCAATCTGCCAGGAGTGGGGCAGCAGTCAGCTACACCATAACCACACACTCGTGAAACAAGCCCTCTCATCGGGCTCAAACATGGCCACAGGACAGGGATTTGTAGACCCAGAGAATGCTCACACCATTCAAGAGGCCGACACGTGGGCTGGACACAGACCCACGCCAAAAGCCCCTGCACATCCAGGGGGAAACCAATAAAGGTAAGTGACTCAACTTCCTCCAAGACCAAGGTGGTCACAGCACTAAGTGACAACTCAGTCTGCCAGGAGTGGGGCAGCAGTCAGCTACACCATAACCACACACTCGTGAAATAAGCCCTCTCATCGGGCTCAAACATGGCCACAGGACAGGGATTTGTAGACCCAGAGAATGCTCACACCATTCAGGAGGCCGACACGTGGGCTGGACACAGACCCACGCCAAAAGCCCCTGCACATCCAGGGGAAACCAATAAAGATTTACATGAAAACCAGGGTTTTGCGGTATCAGCTACTCCACCACCACTCTGAAAGCTAGAACAGAAATCAACACCTTCTCAATTCTTAAAGTAAACAGTTTCCAACTGAGAATTCTATACCTAGCCAATCAGTTAAGGACTTCTTCAGGAAAAAGAAATTAAAGGGCATTTAAAATGGATAGGAAGTCTGGGGTGCATTTAGACAGTGGAACATTATTTGGCCATAAAAAATGAACTATCAAGCCATGAAATTCACAGAGGAACCTTAAATGCATTATTTCTAAGTGAAAGCAGGCAGTTAAAAACGTTACTGTGATTGCAACCCTGTAACACTCTGGACGAGGCATAAATAAGGGGACAGAAGAAAAGACAGGTGGCTGCTAGGGGTTAAGAGGGAAGGAGAGATGAACAGTAGAGCACAGAGGATTATTTTAGGGCAGGTAGTGGGTAGAACAAGCGGTTAAGACAGGTATCAGGTAGGGCAGGTAGTAAACAGAGGGTAATAGATACAGTTGGTAGTAAGTAGGACAAGTAGCAGATAGAGCAGGTGACAGGACAGGTAGCTGATAGAGCAGGCAGAGGGTAAGAAAGACAGATTACAGGTAGGACAGGTTAAAGGAAGGGCAGGTAGGTAGCAGAGAAAGCAGGTTGCTGGTAGGGCAAGAAGCCCTGCCTACCTCTTTTTTTTTAATAGTTAACTTTATTTTATTTACCTATGGCTGCGCCGGGTCTTTGTTGTCATACATGGTCTCTTCGTTGCTGCATGTGAGCTTTCTCTAACTGCGGTGGATAGGCACTAGTCTTCACTGCGGTGCGCAGGCTTCTCATTGCAATAACCTCTCTTGTTGCGGAGCATGGGCTCTAGGCTGTGTGGACTTCAGTAGCTGTGGCGCATGGGCTTAGTTGCCCTGAGACATATAGAATCTTAGTTCCTAGACCAAGGATCCATCCCATGTCCCCTGAATTGGAAGGCAATCCTTAGCCACTGGACCACCAGGGACATTGCCCACCTACTTTTTAAGTGGTAAGTGACTAGCCCATCACCCCGAACCTGGCAGTGATGAGGCCAGGAGGTGAAGTCTGCCCTCTGCCCCGAGACCCTGTAGCACCGCCCTCTGCTCGGCATAGGTTTCACTGTCCACCCCACCTTCACCCCCACCACCTGTCTGTTCACTGACACCCTACTTTCTACAGCCCGATATTTTCTGTTTACAGGAAGGAAATTCCACTTCTCATTTCCTGTGAGTTTCCTGGGTTGTGGCAGCTTTGGATTGGGCTTTGTTTTATTCCCGTCTGTCTGTCCAGGGTTTATCTCTTAACACAACATGAGTACCTGCTCTATGGATTAGCCGTTTCCCAGCACCAGCAGCTGACGCTGCTCTAGTCTGGAAAGCTCCCTCCCACTCCCGGTAGCCCCCAGACCTTGGAGATGAGTGTAGGCAGGTGAGACAGGCAGGCACTACCGCTCTCAGTGGCCTCACGGAACGGTAGGTCAGGGGATCAGGAACACCCAAGGGGCCTAGGTGAGCCAAGCTGCTGCGCCTGCCCCGAGAGTGTGTGAACTCGCCCATGCCACTGCTGGATGGGGGCTCTGACCATGCCCACTTGCTCTCCCCCAACCACCTTCCCATCTCAAGTAGCCAGTCGCCAATCTTTGGGGAAGTGTTCTATCCAGAGGCTTCAGCCACCCAAGCCCCTTCAAGGCCACTGACTCTGTGACACAGGAATCTGTCTGGACGTGCAGGGGTCCCAGAGCCAGACTGGCCTTGCCCCCAGTGGGGAGCCTCTCTCTCTGGGCTCACCTTCTGCCTCCCTGGCAGAACCATGCCCAGGGTACCGCTACCCCCGGCCCTGGGAGAGGCAAGGTGGTTCTTGGAGATTGGCAGTCACTTTGGAGCTGGGACACAGACAGGCACCAGTGGTGTGTGGAGGGCAGGAGGAGCTGTCTGCATGTAGAGACCCGGCTGGTTCCAGCCCGGCGTCTGTGAGTGTCCAGCCTCACATCATCGACGGTCACTGCTCTGGCCTCGCTGACATTTGGCAGGGGGATGAGGCACACCGTGAGCACCAGCAGCCTCTCACAGTTCAGTACTGAGCCTTACCTGAGAAGCACGTCCCGAAACACTGCTAGACCTGAGCTGAGGTTGTGCCATCCAGGGCCCAGCCCAGTGTGGACACCAGGAGGCAACAGGGCGAAGCACAAGCTCCCTGCCTGGCCAGAACTGATATTCTTGTGGGGAATGCCATCTATAAGCAGACAGACAGGTGAATAAACCAGGAAAGCATCAGGGAGAAACGAGAAGACAGTGAACACTTCCGTGCAGTTGGCAATGAGCCAGTACCATTGCGAGTGACGAGGGGGAGGTCTCGTCCCCACAGGAAGGCCCTTCTGAGTCACAGCAACAACTGCACAGTCCCCAAGACAGCCTCGTCTCAGTGAGAGGCCAGAGCTGTCCCGAGGGCCTGTCTGGCCTCACTCACACCCATCACAGAGCCTTCCTGCTTCCCCAGGCCCCATTATAAAGATGTGCTACACCGTCTGGGGGGCAGGATGCTTGCTCAGCAGGACAGGAGAGGTGACCTGGTCTCTGGCCTGTGTTGGTCTGGATGAACTGACCCTTGGGTGCTCACTATCTAAGCACTGCTAATCCCCAGGGTGCTCCGGAGGCCGAAACCCCAGGGCCTCCTGGGCCTGCAGCCCCCATGCAGATACTGGGTGAGGGGGACTCCTGGTGTGTTTCCCACGGGTTCCCCAAGCACCCGCCATCGTCCCGCACACCTGACACCAGGAACAAGGGGCAGAACACCCATGAAGGGACCACAGTGGAGCTATATTCAAAATCAAAATCCATGCGGGGGACTTCCCTGGCTGTCCAGCAGCTAAGACTCTGCACTCCCAATGCAGGGGGCCCGGGTTCCATCCCTGGTCAGGGAACTAGACCCCTCAGGCCCCAGCCAAGAGCCCAACACTGCAACTGAAGATTCCACACACCGCAAGTAAGACCTGGAGCAGCCAGATAAATTAATTTTAAAAATTTCTTTAAATTCTTTTTGCTGAAAATTTGTTCTTCAATGTTTGCAAGTGAACAAGGCAGAGGCCTCCTAAGAACACGGTGTAAGTGAAAACAAAATCAGGAGAACTTGATTAGGAAGAGAAATCCATGAGGGGAGGC
>SJXQ01006140.1:196359-218491 GCA_006408695.1 Aepyceros melampus
AGGGGCGGGGCTGGCGCTGGGGAATCTGTGTGAAATCTGTGGGAGTCACTCAACTAGAAGAGGCTTCCCTGGTTCCTGCAGGTGTGCCCCCTGCCGAGGGGTCCCACTACCCAGGAGATGAGCGATGCCCGGATTTTATGTACATCCCACATCTATGACTGAATGCCACCCATTTTGTGTAAGGCACAAGGTTTTGTGTGCTGCAAACACAAAAAAGGAAAAGAAAGGATTTCTTGAGGTGCTCTGGTAGCTCTTCCAGCAGGCATCTGAAGGGCCCAGGCTTCACGTGGTTGGCGTCTGACTCCCAGAACGTTCATGTGAAGGAAAAGTCAGGTTTTGGGGGGTTTTCGCTTCAATGGCATTGGTTTTTTCATAGGTGATGTATTTACAGGGCAGAACATTCAAAAAACCACACAGGGCAAACTGCCTCTCCAGCTTCCTAGCTCCCAGCTCCCTTCCTTGGAGGCCACCTGTTCGTGTCTGTACTCGAGATGGTTCTGCTCACCTGCAAACCAATTCGGGGCTTCCCTGGTGGCTCAATGGTAAAGAATCCACCTGCAATGCAGGAGACCTGGGTTCAATCCCTGGGTCGCGAAGATCTCTGGAGCAGAGCATGGCAACCCATTCCAGTATTCTTGCCTGGAGAATCCCATGGACAGAGGAACCTGGCGGCTACAGTCCATGGGGTCACAAAGAGGTGGACTCGACTGAAGCAATAGAGCACGCACACAAAAACCAATACAGAGTCTTTATTTTCTCAAATGTTTATAAGTCTGATTTCAACCCCCATCTCACTCAGCCAGACACAAAGTCCACTTCACTGGTACTAGGCTCACCAGGCACTCTGGAGTCCCAGGAGAACCAGGGACCCAGGACACGGAACTCAGGGGACCCTGGGCAGCACCACGGCCTCACCTCCCGATCCTGGGACACTGTGGCCACCGTGCTTCTGTGAGGAGCTCCTCCCAGCTGGGAGAGTGTTGATGATAGGCGCTACTGATCAGTGGTATCGGGGTCAGGCCTGGGCTGAGGCTTGGAGGAGGCTCCTTTGCTGGGAGTGGGCTGAAGCCAGGCCTGCAGCAGGAGGTGGGCAACTTCTTTGTGATTTAACTGCATTTTCCTGATGTCTGGGGAAACTGAGCACCTTCAAGTACGTATAGACCACTGCTGTGGGCTTTGGACAATGTTTTCAAGACTCTGAAAAGGTTTGGGGAATTCAGAAATTGTCTCCCTGGCCCCTCCCACCCAGTCCTCCCTTTACCCCTCACTCTACCCTTCCTGACTTCTTTTCCTGGGTGAGAAGCCTTAGAACCAGCAGACCCTCAGCTCTTGGGGAGGGGGACTAACGTCCTGTGCCCAATTTCAGTGTGGGAGTTTCTTCCCCACACATCCGGTTGATTTTCTGACCCCAGCTGGGTGTCCCACATTCAATTCGATTCTCACAGATATGGGCTCAGTCCCCCTGGACTCCACCCTCCACTTCTCACCCCCCACCCAACTTCAGATGCCAATCTCAAGACCAGGTCACCAACTGTGCTTTTCACCAACTAGCTCTAGATCAAAGATCCCCACGACCCACTGTTTGTGTTTGATTACTTTGTTAGAGAGGCTTACAGAAGTTGAGGAAGAATTTGATCTATTAGATGATCAGTGTATTATGAAAGAATGTAACTCAGGAACAGCCAGATGGACAAATGCCCAGGGTGGGGTGTGGTGAAGGGGTATACCAAGCCCTCTCCAGGCTCAGCACTCTCCCCAAACCTCCATGTGCTCACCAACCCAGAAGCTCTCTGAGTCCTGGTTTTTACAGTGCTGTGTACTCAGTCGCTCAGTTGTGTCTGACTCTTTGCAGCCCCATGGACTGTAGCCCACCAGGCTCCTCTGTCCAAAGGATTCTCCAGGCAAGAGTACTGGAGTGGGTTGCGATGTCCTCCTCCAGGGGATCTTCCCAAAGCAAAGGTCAAACTCATCTCCTGCATTGGCAGGCGGGTTCTTTACCACTGAGCCAACAGGGAAGGTGGGGTTTCTGTGGAAGATTCATTTCACAATCATGATCTGTTAAGGCATTGGTCATCTGTTGATGTATTCAATCTCCAGCCCCTCTTCCCTCCCTGAAGTCAGAGATAGGAGTTCAGGACTGAAAGTTCTATTTTCTGGTGAGAGGCTGGGACCCAATCATGTGGTTGGGTCCCCATCCTTAGGCATTTCCAAAAGTCACCTCATTAACATGACACCTTTATCAGTCTTGTCTCTCAGGAAATTTCAGGGGTTAGGAGCCCTGGGCCAGGAGAGGGATGAAGACCAAGCATGTATTTCTAATAAATCACAGCAGCCCTGAAAAAGAGGTGATTTCAGCCTTGATCCAAGCACTTCCTCAACAAAGAACACTCTCCCCTACAGGGACTCTGGTGGCAACCATGAGGATCCGTCTTGACCACTGCGTCACGTGTGTCACACATGAACTGCCCGAGGCATGCAGTAGGTTCCCACAAACCGCAGCTCTCTCATCCCCACAAACCTGCTGAAATGGGATCTCAGAGTCCAGGCGCCCACTCTCAGGGGACTCCCAAGGATAAGGTAAGGTTCCCTGTTTCTGCGACTGGTTAGGGCTGAGCCTGTTCTCAACCAGTCTTTCTTCCTGGGATTCTTCCCTGAATCCCACCCCCCATCTGGTCCCTTTCTGGGTGCTCCCTTTAGCCTAGGACTCTAGCTTGCCCAATCCCAGCGGCAAGGGAGGTAGGACAGCTTCCTTGCTAAGGCTCTACTCCTGGACAGCACCCCAGAAGCTGCTCTAGAAGATGAGAACCGCCCCCCTCCCCCCATGGCTTTCAATCCTTCTCCCCCAACCTCCCTCCCAGCGCACCAGCAGACTCAGGGTTTTGCTCCATTGTTGGTTCTGGAGTTTCTGGTGATGATTCACCCACACAGTGAAAGGAGCCTGGACCAGGTGAGGAGATGCCACCAGGGCTGGTCTTTACGGGCAGCCCAGGCGCCATTCTGGGCAGGAGGGGCCCTCCTAGGACTGGGATATCCGTTGATTAAGGCCCTACTGCAGGAACCAGGGCAGCCATGTGGTGTTGTCAGAGGAGAGGCAGTGAGGAGTAGCTGGGAGGGCCTTGGCTTCCAGCCCCTGCACATCTTTTCAGATGGAACACGCAGTCCAGAGACTGACCCCAGCCTGGGTGCCCATTCCCCCCAAGGCTGCCCTGGGACACTTGGCTTGACTCCTCCGGCAGCTCTGCCCCAAGTCTAGGTTGCTGTTTTGTTGAGACTGGCCTCCGTGCAGGGTCCCTCCATCCCCTTCCTTCCTGTCATCCCTCAGAGAAACTCCCCAGCAAAGGATCAGAGGGGTCAGCACTGGGGCAGGTGTGGGCCTGGTGGACGATGACCCTGTGCTGTGACAGCTGCCAGAGGAAAGGCTTAGTGCTGGGAGGCGGCCGCACCCGGGCCCCAGCCCAGCCCTTCCGCCCTGGCTGCAGTGCAGTGGGGGCAGGGAGGAAGGGGTGATCCCTGAGCCTGCAGAGGGATCCTGGTGTCAGGGCACCGGTGCAGAGAGAGCGCTCTAGGTGAAGGGACACGGTGATGATGGAGTTTAGAGACCAGCCAGTCTCCGGGGAAAGAATGATTTCTTCCTTTAGAAGCAGGTATTTCGGCAGGGGTTGGGGTGTAGGTGGGTTCTGTGATGAAACTCACGTTATAAGCCCCTGAGATGAGGTGTGTTTCAGCTAATGCAGACTGCAATGAGCCCTCAGCTAGATACGGAGGGCATTACCTCTGGACCACTCATGCCTGGTAGTCCCGGTGTGCGGGAGACGTGAGCTTCTTCCCAGGACAGGTCACATCTGAGCAGGAATGTTCCAGAGTCCCCACTCTCTCCCCTGGAAAAGGATCCCAATGTCTGTCCCCCTAAATGACATCTGAGTCCCTGAGGACCCCTGGGAGGGTGGAGGAGAGGCCCTCCATTGTGCTTCACTTCGAGGGAGGCTGTGCAAACCCTATGTCTCTAAATTCAAGCAGCTTCTGTCACTTTTCTCTGACATGTTTCCACAGCAAGATGCCTGCCCTGGATATCAGCTGCCTCTCATTTGAATAATGCAAAGTGTGTAGAATGCACCTAACACATGCTTAAACCTGCTTCAGTACTCGCTGCCATCTGGGGCCCAGCAGCCCGGAGTGGAGGGCGGGGAGCCAGGCCCACCTGTGGCTGGAAAGAGCAGCAGAGCGTCCAGCTGTCTCTAATCAGCCACGAGAGCTTTGCATGGCCTGTGCATCTGTGCTGTGTCGCCAGTGCGGTTGTTGGCAGAGGGACAGCAAGGTCAGAGGAGACTGGAGGAATCTACTCCCATCGTGAGGACAGGCTCTCCACACTCAGGCTCTAAAAGGGACCAGCCCCTGGGGCGCTGAGGGACAGCTATTTCAAGGGAAAGTTCCAAGGACGTTAACTGGAAAGGAAGAAACTTAATGGGCTAAAATGTAGTCTCACAGAAACACCACCAAACAAGAACAGGCCACAGAAATGGCCAGAGCCAGAAACCCCAACCACATGGCCACGACCAGGGGCTCCCCCTAACAAGAACCTCCTCCAGCTGTATTCAGGGATTCTGGTGTCTCGCTCAGTCCATGCAACTTGCACACTCTCAGCTTCATGACAGGCCATGGGAGGTGGGTGCTCACCCACCAGCCTTGCCTGAACCGGCCCATCCTCAGGTGGGTGGGGCTATGGCTCTGGAACCGGCCTGTCTAGGAGCCGAGGTGCCATATGACGATGCACTGGCCAGAGCCTTTGCAAATGTGCTGAGATGGACGTGACGCTGGGGCTTGTCTTCCAGTGGATGCTAAGGTTCTTCCTCCTGAAATGAGAACTGGGGAGTCTGCACTCCAGGGAGCTGACTGCCTCTCCCAGGCAGCAGAACCACGTTTGGACAAAATGCCTGGACGACCTCCGCTTTGTCACCCTACAGAGTTTACCTTAAAAGAGCAAAATAGCACAAAGCACATGGCTGGTGATGGCAAGCTTGAAGGGAGAAGGATAGTTTTCCCAACAGGAAGTTGCAGCTAAGACCTGAGGGTCTCTGCAGAGACCATTTCCCAGGGTCCACGTCTCCAGTCCATCAGAGTGAAGGAGCAGCGTTTACTGCTCTGCTAAGAAGCAGGTTTGCAGAATGCAAAGGCTACAAGGTGAGGCAGGGGAAGGGGCACCTGTCCCCAAGCCTCCCTTCTTTCATGGGTGTCAGAGTCATGTTGCACAGGCCCCTCAACCCCATCTCCTCCACAGACAAGTGGCTCTCCTCTAAATCTCCCATCTTGGCATGGGCTTCCTGAGCCGACACAGTGCCCATGTCAACCTTGAGCATCTCTAGCTGCAAGAGCACATCAGGAAGCCCGTTCCACTTTGATGTGATGCAAAGTGCTTTCTCACCCTTTGATCGCGGTGCTGGCAGAAAATAGATTTCCACTCAGACATTTAGGGAAGAACCTTTCACGGAGAGAGATGCAGATGGGTGTGAGAAAACACACCTGAGGCTGTTGACACCCTAAGGCTGAACAGGGGCTGTGTTCCTGCAGCCCCATGGGACCGGAGCCTCAAGGACAGACCCACTATGAGATGTACCAGCCAGGGGTTAAGGATGCAATCTGCAGGGCACCAGCCAGGACTGGGACGGATGGGAGTGGAGAGCAGAGAGCAGCATTCATGCAGCAAACTGCTGCGTCTCTTCCTTTGTGCCCACTACGGGTTCCTGGGCATCTCCCTTGTTGCAGTCCTCATTTTGCATTGACCCTGATTTCCCCAATAGTTACTCTTAGATTTCAGCCTAAGACTCACTTTCTCACTTTCTCCACCAGCTCTGGGTTCACACTCCAGGCCTTATGATGAAGCACAGTGGTCCCCACCCAACACACCCCACTCTCTACCGGGGCCCCTCGTGCCATCAGCTGAAGTCAGACAGAGGGTGTGACACTGACCAGGACCCTGCACTCATCTTCCTGCAAACACACTGGGCCTGGGGTGGAAACCTTGGCTGCCTGAACATGTCTACTAACCACAGCACCCTGTGGACTCCTCTTGACAGTTGCTGATTCCACAAATCAGGGACCGCCCGAGCCTGCCTCATTCCATCGACTGCTTGTGGTTAAAACTTGTTTTCCAATTGACCACAGCCCAGCCCTCCCCACGCCAAGCTTGCGTATCCACTCAACATCTTGAGACCAGAATCAGAGGCCAAGGCGATTTCACCATCACTGCAAAATATATGAAAAATATGCAAAATATCTGAAACATACAAAAATCCAAATTTGCTCCACATATCTCAAGGGAGTCAGTTGCTTAACTATTGTAGTTGATGTGAGGTGACCATGAGACCCATCACGCCTGAATCTATTGGGCAGTGGCAGCTCTATTGATGCACTGATCCAAACAAAATGCCTTCGCTCTGTCACACAAAAGCTGAGGAGCCGTGAATACAGGATTGGAAAAAAAGGACCCTCTTAATCAGCACAGCATCCCAAGCTGTGTGACTCTCCTACTGCAGAATCGGGGCTTAAAGGTACAGCTTTACACTTTTTATTCTGAAAACTGTGTGACAATGTTACAGACAGTATTGAAAAATAAGAAAAGGATTTGATTTTTAGTGGAAGTCTCTGACAGTTCTTTTCCAGACATACATTTGCTACAGAAAGAAAGAACACCCCAGATCAGCCCTCCAACTCCACTCTGAGGGTGACGTGGGTTTTCCAGGATCCAAGGATGAGTGAGTGAAAGCAAAAGTGGCCCCACCAACTGAGCAACTCAGACCACAGCTGCCCTGGACCCTGGAGACGTGTGTGTCTTGCTTTGTCCCTCCGTCTCTCCCTCCCAACCTCTCCCCCACCCCCAGGCTCGCCCTTCCACGTGGAGGCCGAGTGGGACCTCCCCCCCGAACTGGGAGCCAGCAGCCCCTGGGGGCTTGTGGGTGGGTGACTTCAGGAGAATCTCTTTTCCTCACAACTCTCAGCCAAGGCCTCATCCTGGAGCAAACAAGCCATCCTGATGTGTCGCATCTGAATTCCTAAACTGGGGTCACAGAGGCAGACAATAAATGGTCACTGCTGTTTCAAGGCCAGGGTTTGGGGGATGTGTTGTGTGGCGATAGACAACTGCCTGGGCAGAGGGGAGATGGTCAACAAGCATCTCCGAGCTTTAGCTGGCCCCTCTGTCCCTCTAACCTCCTCCTAGTGGCCCTCACCGACCTGCCACTCTCCCCGTACTCCGTCCCCTCTGCCTAAAGGCCCAGCATTCCAGGCCCAATGCCATCCCCCTCAGTCTGCTGGTCTGTCTGCAGCCAGTTATGCCATTTCCTGCCTCAGCATCCCTGTGGCCATGGTCCCACCGCTGGGTGTGGTCCAGGCCCCAATCAGAGGTGGCATCTCTGATGGAAGGTCTGAGATGGGGGCTCTGTCTCTGCGCCATCTCGCCAGGGGGAATTATGATGACAAAGAAGTGACTTGTAGAAAAAAGTCACCCCCTGGGAGGCTGTCCTTACCACAGAACATCATTCAGCTGCTGCAGCCTGACGCCCACCCTTCTTGTCCTCCAGCTTATTCCATCAGTGCCCCACCGCCCTGTGGAGCTTCAGCCAGATGCCAGCCACCCTCCCACTGTTCCTCGCCCAAAACACTCTCACCCCTTGAAATTCCCACTGCAGACAAGTTCATCTCCTCCTGTAAGTGGGAATGACCCAGTTAACCATAAGAACTCAGGGCCAATTTCTTTCCCAACCTCCAGTTTTCATTGTCCAGCTGCCTTGTGATCACCCACTCAGGTACCCTGTGGACCTCACACCCCAATGAGTGCAGATGGGGCTCCCACTTCCTCCAAGACAGAGACCCCAAGCCCTCCCTCTCCTAGCCCATCAGGTAGTCCTGTCTGCATGGCCCCCATATGCACCTTCCCCATGGCCCCTTTTTCCCATTTCTCTGCCAGGATCTCCCCCAGCCACCGAGACCTCTTTCCTCAACAGCTTCAAATGTCTCTAAGTTGAGCACCTGCCGTGGGTCAAGCACTAAGCTCCAGCCTGAGAAACAGGTGTGTCCAAGACACCCACTGCCCTCCCAAGAACTTGTCTGTACCTAGAACTGGCATTATCCTTAGGTTTGGTGAGGACTGCAAGGGCAGAGGTGGAGGTGGAAGGGAAGGCTCCAGAAAACTCCATCTGGGAGAAGGAGGTTCATGACTTCGGGTTAGGCAGGAATGGAGTTAAGCAGACCACCTAGCTTCTTGGCTCTAGGACTGGCATCTGTAGGAACCCTTGCCTGTTAGGGTCTCTTACCTTCTCTCTGCAGAGCACTCAGCGGAGACTTGGTCTCATTTCTTGTTATGTCCCCAAAGGACTTGGGAAGCTGTTTCCTTTGCACAGTCCCCCAAACATTTGAGAGGAGAATTCCAGCTGGGATCCAGGGCAGGTGTGAGGTGTGAAGGTGAGGAAGTTGTCAGCAACCAGTGCAACAACTGAGCAGCCCTGGAGGCCAAGCCCGCCTTCAGGCCGAGTGCAGCAGGAGCACCTGAGTTGTTACTGAGGGAATTTCTTCTCCACCTTTGTCTTTCCTCCTAAACTCCAGCCTATGGCACCTTCATGGGGAACACACCCCCAGGAGATGGAGAGGGCTCCAGGAAATGTGACCCCAAATCACAATAACTTCTCAACATCATCATGTTTAGTAGATGTCCGTAAACTCTTGAAAAAATATTTTAATGATTGTGATAACTTTATTTATTTATTTTAAACTTTTTGTATTGGGGTATAGCTGGTTAACAATGCTGTGATAGTTTCAGGTGGGCAGCAAAGGGACTCAGCCATACTTATCGTGTACCATTCCCCCCGAGACTCCCATCCCATCCAGGCTACCACGTAACATTGAGCAGTTCCCTGTGCTGTATACTAGGTCCTGGTTGATCATCCATTTTAAATACAGTAGTGTGTACATGTCCATCCCAAACTCCCTAACTATCCCTTCTCCCATTCTTCCCTCCACAATCATAATGTGATAACTCTAGAACATGCAGTGAAGTCTTTTTTAAAATAATTGCTAAGTATATAAAGCAACCCCCAGATGTCATGATACATCACCCCTAAATGTCATGAAGGGGTGTGGATGCAAGACGGTGACTGGCTGGGATTCACTGGGGTCCCATGGCAACCACCTCTTGCGTGTCGAGCAGAGCACGTGTGGAGCTCTGCTGAAGGTTTGTAGGAAGGCAGATGACGCCAGAGAGGACCCCAAGTGCCCAGGGGATGGGTGGCTACACCTCGGAGGGGAGCCACAAGGCCACAACTTTGCCCCATGTCTCAGGGGCCTGTTAGCAGCTCCTTCAAACTCTGCTGTAAAGGGCCCGGGGGTACCTTCTGTGGCATTGCCTGAGGCTCCATCACTCAGAAGTGCGCGCTTGCAAACCTGCTGGCCCAGAAGACACAGCCCAGCCAGACTGTTGGCTCAGTGAACAGGTCTTGGAGAAAGCACCTTTTCCTGGCCTGGCTTTGGGGTGGAGGTCCGATGTCCCCTGCTATTTAGGGGGAGAACAGGACTGACTGAGGCGCCTGTGGACCCTGGCTGACCCACACAAACACGCTGTTCTTGGAGAATCCAAAACAACTGCCTCTGCAGACTGCTTTCTGGAGCAAGGCTTTTCACGCTCCTGTTCCAGGCTCAGTCCACGGAGGAAATTGCTCAAGACTCTTGAGCAAACTTGCAGAACAGCCAGAGGTCTGACAGGGACAGACTGCCCTCACCCACTCACCCACCAACAACTTCAATTTGAGCCACCTGGCGACAAAGGTGAGAAACAGCGCCAGTTGCCACCTCCTGACCATCCTACAATATCAGGGACCTTGCCTGCTTTCCTAGCAGGCTCCCCAAAGCACACAGCATTATGCGAGTCGCCAGCCCCGGCCCCACGCCGCCCAAGCCCACTGCTGCACGTCCCCATTTCCTGCCCTGTGCACCTCCTCTCCTCCTACCAGGCCATTGCTTCCACCGGAAACAGTCAGGGGTTGATGTGCAAGCAACAGAACGTGAAGTCGAACAACTTAGGCTAAAAGGGAAATTTCCTGGAAGGCTACCAGAGTTCAAGAACCAGACGGGAAGCTGAGAACTGCTATTTCACGTGCTTGCTACTCTCAGGACCCCTGGCGGCTGAGAGGCTCCAGGAAGCCTTCCCAGTTAACGACGCCTGAACGAAGACCTGAGGATGAACGAGAGTGGCCTGCGCACTTGTCCTGCCCACTAATGCCCCTGAGCTGGACTTTGTAACAAAAGAAAACCAGCCATGCAGGCCTGAAGGTGACTTGGGTGGCCTTGTCTGGTCTGACCTTGGAGGGGGATGGAGAAGGGAAGAGCACCCTTTGGGGCCAGGAGGTGGGGATGTTTTGGTCTGAGACCCTGGGAATGACACCTCGCAGCTCTGGGCCCTGGTTCCCTCACAGTCAGGGAGCAGCTGTTCCCAATGACTCTTAGGCCTGTCTCATTTCACTCCCTATTCAGCCACAGAGGATCCAGGCTCTCCAGCCTCTGATGTCAGCTTTGTAGGATCGCGGCCAGGTTTGCAGAGCCTTCGTCACAGCAGCGCCTATTTCCTGAGCACCTGTGGAGCTTGGCTCCTGCCTCGTGATCTCAACACTGAGGCTCTGAGTCTGCCAATGACCGTGAGCCGGGGGCCCTGGACTCCCATTAACCTGGCTTCAGAAAGCTCTCAGGGGACCAGCATAGCCATGTGCCAGTAGAAGGGCTCAGATATCCCCAAACACACACACACATGGGCCCACAGGCCTTGGTGCACAGCATCTGTCCACTACTCTCCTCGTCTCTTCTGTAGCTATTCTTTGTCTCCTGCTGTTCACAAACCGCTGCCACTCTGGAGAGCCCTGCAGGCACCTCACAATCTACTCCCAGCCTCCCACACTATTTGGATGCTGGAGCAGGCCTGAGCTCTCGTGCGGTGAGGGTCCCCTCTTTCCAACCCTATCTCATACTCAGTTGCTTGGTCCCCAAAGCAGCTGGGCCTTTGCCCCTGATCCACACAAGTCCTTGTCTTAGGAGCATCTTGGCCTCTGGCCTTGCTCAAACCTGTCCACCGTGCTGAGTTCAGATGTCATGCCCACTTCTCTCAGGGTCCCTGGGCCCAATCCAATCCCTTCTTCCTCCTCTGGTAGAAAATCAAAGCCCCAGGAAGAAGGGTTACAGGATCTGCTGGGTCCAGGGCAGGCTGAAAACCCGGGGTCCCCTGCTCAGAAGTTGTTAGGATTCCAAGACACAAATCATGGAAGCAAGCTTGACGCCTTCCAAAGGCAGGGCCCTGTGTGACGGCCAGGTCACATGCTGGGAAGCTGACTGTGGACGGGCATCCACTGGCACAGGAAAGGCCCCAGGAACAGCGCTGGGTGCCATGCAGAGGGGGAACCGAGGCCACATCTGTGTGACCTGTGCACCTGCTCACCTTCCTCCACTCACCCCTCAAGAGTGCTCAGCAAGTGGACCCAACAGCTGAAGGAGGGGGCGAGGGAGGAGTTGAGAGACAGAGAATCAGAAGTGGGGCTGGGTGTTGCTGGCTCCTTTACTTTCCCACTCTTCTCAACACAGAGCCGTCTTGTGGAAAAGGCTCTGTGTTTACCATATATAGAGGTTGGAAGCACCCTCCTCTCCTAACCTTGCCAAGGGCGGGGCCCAACCCTCTCAACTGACCTTTTGAAAGTATTCTGTGAATGGCCTTAGGTTCCAAGACCTCAAAAAGTCAAAAGCCTTTGACTGTGTGGATCACAACACACTTTTGAAAATTCTTCAAGATATGGGAATACCAGACCACCTTACCTGTCTCCCAAGAAATCTGTATGCAGGTCAAGAAACAACAGTTAGAACTGGACATGGAACAACAGACTAGTTCCAATCAGGAAAGGAGTATGCCAAGGCTGTATACTGTCACCTTGCTGTTTTAACTTACATGCAGAGTACATCACGCAAAGTGCCGGGCTGGATGAAGCACAAGCTGGAATCAAAATTGCCAAGAGAAATATCAATAATCTCAGATACACAGATGACATTCGGGCACACTGAGGTCTGGGAGTTCAGTTCAGTGGCTCAGTCGTGTCCTATTCTTTGCAACCCCATGGACTGCAGCACACCAGGCTTCCCTGTCCATTACCAACTCCTGAAGCTTGAGCAAGCTCATGTCCATTGAGTCCGTGATGCCATCCAACCATTTCATTCTCTGTCATCCCCTTCTCCTTGTGACTTCAATCTTTCCCAGCATCAGGATCTTTTCAAATGAGTCAGTTCTTCTCATCCAAAGTATTGGAGTTTCAGCTTCAACATCAGTCCTTCCAACGAATATTCAGGACTGATTTCCTCTAGGGCTGACTGGCTGGACCTCCTTACAGTTCAAACAAAGGACTCTCAAGAGTCTTCTCCAACACCATAGCTCAAAAGCATCAATTCTTCGGTGCTCAGCTTTCCTTAGAGTTCAACTCTCACATCCATACATGTCTACTGGAAAAACCATAGCTTTCACTAGATGGACCTTTGTTGGCAAAGTAATGTCTCTGTTTTTTAATATGCTATTTAGGTTGGTCATAGCTTTTCTTCCAAAGAGCAAGCGTCTTTTAATTTCATGGCTCCAGTCACCATCTGCAGTGATTTGGGGGACCCAAAAAATAAAGTCTGTCACTGTTTTCATTGTTTCCCCATCTATTTGCCATGAATTGGTGGGACCGGATGCCATGATCTTAGTTTTCTGAATGTTGAGTTTTAAGCCAATTTTTTTCACTCTCCTCTTTCATTTTGATCAAGAGGCTCTTCAGTTCTTCACTTTCTGCCATTAGTGTGGTGTCATCTGCATGTCGGAGGTTATCGATATTTCTCCCAGCAATCTTGATTCCAGCTTGTGCTTCTTCCAGCCTGGCATTTCACAGATGTACTCTGCATATAAGTGACAAAATAAGCAGGGTGACCCACTCCACTCTTCTGGGTTGGTCAAAAGGTTCATTCAGGCTTTTCTGCACAATGTTATGGAAAACCCCAGTGAACTTTTGGCCAACCCAATGCTTTGTTACAGCAGTTGAGCTGACTAATACCTCACCCTCCCAGCCTGAGGCTCCTCCTCTGTATAATGGCAATACTCACAAAACCCCTCTCACAGAAGTGTTGTGGGGATTTTTAGATAAAGCCATACACAGATGGAAGCAGTTATTCTCTGAGACAGTAAAAACAGCTTCTCACCCAGAATCTTGAAAAACAGTTTTCGGTTTGGAACATCCATTTGCTTTCCCTCCCTCCAAAAAAATCTCTGCTATTTGGAAGCTGCCACAAGACATGATCCTGACGGTGAGTGGTAAGTCTTCAATCCTTCTACACAGTTCTTTGAGGTAAAGCATCATCTGACCTGACTTCCAAATCACAAAGTTCGTTCCTAAGCAATGAGCATGGACTGGAAGAACAACTGAGAGAATCCAGAGCTTTGGGAAGATCTTGGACTGTTGGCAGGGGTTGTGCCAGCAAGGGTCATCTGTGGTGCAGCATGCCCACCACAATCACCATCAAGCCATCCTCTCTGGGGACACCTTTTCCTCTTTTTCTGGGAGGCAGCAGATCTGATGCTGGTGGACTATTTCCTTGATCTCACGTTCCAGGATGGCTCTGTTGCTGCAGGAGGGCACAGGGCATCCGCTCTCCCAAAGACTTCCAACACTTCCTTCCAGTAAAGAAAAACCCAAAGCCCCTCAGTGACCCACTGCTGAGGCACCAGAAATATTCTGGGACTTCTCCACATTTTCCCGGGTTTGCTCTAGAGCCGCTTTGTCATCACAGGCCTGAAGCTATAGAGCTGAGCAGACGTGTGGGCAGAGGCTCTTTCCAAAGTCTGGACCACACTCGTGTGGCCATTGTTTGAATAGCAGCTCAGAATTCAAGGGCTGGAAAGTCCACCTGTGTGGTTGGAAATCAGGAGTGCAGTCAGGTCTGAACTAACTGCCGTGGGGTAGAGAAGTGGGGTGGAAAGTAATGCCCAATTCAAGGTGCCAAGATCACAAGGGACACAAGAATCCTGGGTATGGGCTGGGGAGTCATTGCCATCAGCAGAATCTAATAGGCCTCCACTTCTGGGGACTTTTCCCCCAGCCTTCACTCTGCAGCCCCTCGGAGACCCATCCCCCAGCATGTCCTCTGGTCAGAAAGGCAGTTGTCTGTGTGGTCCCAGACCAGCACTCGCTGCTCCAGCAAGCCCTGTGACTTAACCCGGCCCTCACCCATCCTCCTAAGCAGAAAACGAGGCCAAGGCTCCAGCATCTGTGAGTTATGAAGCCCTCCAGAGGGTCCCGATGCCCGTGCTCTGTTAGGTGTGTTTGCGTTTATTGCTGTCTATTGCTACTGCCACAACACACCTGGACGCCAAGGTACTGACCCTGCAAGAGTCAGGAGGACCCCCTGCAGACTCCCCAGGATGTTTCATGTTGAGGCACTCCTGTCTTCTCACCCACTGCTGGGGCTGGGTTCCCCCAGCAGCAACCCCAGCAATCATCCCAGTGAGAGCAGAGCCCTGGGGAGGTGACCCCAGGACACATGTGCTGGGCATGGGGAGGAGTCAGCACACGGGTGTGGTGAGCAGGCCAGCACTGGGGGTGCTGGAGATGGTGCAGGCAGCCTCAGAGATGTCCCCCTCCAGGGCTCAGGAGCTGGGCCATTGGTCCTCCAACCCCCGTCTGTCATAGTTGAGGGCGACCCTGGGGTGTTGACCCCCCACTGTCCTGCTGCACCCTGGATGAGGCTGGAGTCTGCGGCTGGAGGACCCATATCCAGAAAGGACAGCATGGGAGCCCCCATCGTCAGCTCCGCCAAGCTTCCCCAGGCTGCCAGGGAGAAGGAAGGTTCAGAGACTCTGGTTCCTTATTCAATTTCTCCACATTGGCCGAGGCATCTCGAGTCCCCTCTTTCCCGAACACCTTGTCATCTCCCAGTGAGCACTACTGCTTCAGACACGCTTCGGAGACACATCTCCGCTGATTCTGGGCCCTGCTGATTCTTGGACTAGAAGGTTCCCTCCGCAGGTGACCAGATGCTGTATAGAAACATCTTAGAGGGAGTGAAGTGGGGCCCCAGGGACAGGCAGTTTTACCAGACCACCTCTCACGCAGATGGTCAGCTCACAGAGGGCGGGGACCAGGAAGCACTCGACTCTTCCCAGGGTGGTCAGCTCGGAGCAGCTGTGGCTTAAGGAAGGACACAGCCAGCCTACCCTGCTGGGCATCTAGGAGTGGTAACGCTGGCACCAGTCACCTCACAGGCCCACCACCAAGGGTTGGCCTGTGAAGGACACTGAGGATGAAGGTCACCATCCTCTTACAATGCCTGCCTCCTCAACTCCACTGTTCCCACCACAGCCAGGGGTCCCCCACATCAGAGGCTCCAACTAACTTCCAAGTGCCCAATGGGTTTCCCAGAACTTGGTGCCAGAAAATGACACCTTCCCGCAGCCCAGGATCCTCAGAAGTTGGATGCAGTTACCCCAGCTCTGTCCCCTCTCTGGCCTCCAAGGTGGGACTGTTGCCTGAAAAACTGGGTCCTCCTCTTGGTGGCTGTCAGGCCAAAAGACACAGTCAAGCCAAAGAGTGGGAAAAGGAGGAATGTATTATTTGCAGTAAATAAAGAGAACACTGGGGATCTTCCCCAAAAGAGTGTTTGCCTGGCAGAGTGTTTGACTGGGTACATGTGTGCTCGTGAAAGGGCTCAGGCAGGAGAATTCAGCACAGCATTAGGGCAAAGGTCGACAGAACCCAAGCTTTAGTCGACAGCAGTCACAAGAGTCAGAAAAGTCAACATCACCATCCTTGAGGTTCGTTGGAGTAGGATTCTTCCCAACTGGTGTCCAACAACTCCACACAATTCTTTCTACCAGGAGATGGTGTCAGGCTAAGGGCTCAGTCAGGCAAAATTCCCCAGATGCCAGACACAAGTCCAGGTGGTCACCTGCGCTTCTGACCAATGGTTGTAGATCAGAGGTTCCTCCGACCCCGCTCCCGCATGCCCTCAGGCTGACTTGCTGTAGTGACTCACAGAAATCAGTCCTTACTAGACCACTGCTTTATGAAAGAATGTAACTGTCCCCACTTTCTGAGTTACTTTCTTTCATAATGCATTGCAGGGGCCAGAAAGGGGACAGTGCATTATAAAAGAATGTAACTCAGGAAGTCATCTGGAAGAGATGCTCAGGGCAGGGTGTGGACAAAGGGCGGAGCTTCCCTGCCCCTCCAAGCTCACCAGCCTCCTTCTTCTGGGTGTTCATCAACCCAGAAGCTCTCAGGACCCCATCCTTTTAGGTTCTTCAGTTCAGTTCAGTTTAGTTGCTCACTCGTATCTGACTCTGCAACCCCATGGACTGCAGCATGCCAAGCTTCTCTGTCCATCACCAAGTCCTGAAGTTTACTCAAACTCATGTCCATTGAGTTGGTGATGCCATCCAACCATCTCATCCTCTGTTGTCCCCTTCTCCTCCTGTCTTCAATCTTTCCCAGCATCAGGGTCTTTTCTAATGAGTCAGTTCTTTTCGCATCAGGTGGCCAAAGGATTAAAGCTTCAGCTTCAGCATCAGTCAAAGTTTTCTGAATGTTGAGCTTGAAACCAGCTTTTTCACTTTCACTTTCATCAAGAGGCTCTTTAGTTTTTCTTCACTTTCTGTCATAAGTGTGGTGTCATCTGCATATGTGAGGTTATTGATATTTCTCCCAGCAATCTTGATTCCTGCTTGTGTTTCTTCCAGTCCAGTGTTTCTCATGATGTACTCTGCATATAAGTTAAATAAGCAGGGTGACAATATACAGCCTTGACGTACTCCTTTTCCTATTTGGAACCAGTCTGTTATTATGCACATAAGCGTGATTGGTTCAATCTTTGGTCATTGGTGACTGAACTCAACCTCCAAGCTTATCCGCTCCTCAGAGGTCCAGACCTGGGGCTGAAAGTTCTACCTTCTAATTCTCTCATCACCGAATTATTCTTCTGGAAATCGCTCCACCCCTAGGTCAGTCAGTTCATTCGCTCAGTCATGTCCAACTCTTTGCGACCCCATGAACTGCAGCACGCCAGGCCTCCCTGTCCATCACAAACTCCCGGTGTTCACTCAGACTCATGTCCTTTGAGTCAGTGATGCCATCCAGCTATCTCATCATTTGCCGTCCCCTTCTCCTCTTACTCCCAATCCTCCCAGCATCAGAGTCTTTTCCAATGAGTCAACTCTTCGCATCACATGGCCAAAGGATTGGAGTTTCAGCTTTAGCATCAGTTCTTCCAAATGAACACCCAGGACTGATTTCCTTTAAGATGGACTGGCTGGATCTCTTTGCAGTCCAAGGGACTCTCAAGAGTCTTCTCCAGCACCACAGTTCAAAAGCATCAATTCTTCGGCGCTCAGCTTTCTTCACAGTCCAACTCTCACATCCATACATGATCACTGGAAAAACCATAGCCTTGACTAGACGAACCTTTGTTGGCAAAGTAATGTCTCTGCTTTTTAATATGTTATCTAAGTTGGTCATAACTTTCCTTCCAAGGAGTAAGTATCTTTTAATTTCATGACTGCAGTCACCATCTGCAGTGATTTTGGAGCCCCCAAAAATAAAGTCTGACACTCTTTCCACTGTTTCCCCATCTATTTCCCACGAAGTCATGGGACCAGATGCCATGATCTTCGTTTTCTGAATGTTGAGCTTTAAGCCTACTTTTTCACTTTCCTCTTTCACCCTTATCAAGAGGCTTTTTAGTTCCTCTTCACTTTCTGCCATAAGGGTAGTGTCATCTGCATATCTGAGGTTATTGATATCTCTCCTGGCAAGCTTGATTCCAGCTTGTGCTTCTTCCAGCCCAGCGTTTCTCATAATGTACTCTGCATATAAGTTTAATAAGCAGGGTGACAATATACAGCCTTGACGTGCTCCTTTTCCTATTTGGAACCAGTCTGTTGTGCCATGTCCAGTTCTACTGTTGTTTCCTGACCTGCATATAGGTTTCTCAAGAGGCAGGTCAGGTGGTCTGTATTCCCATCTCTTTCAGAATTTTCCGCAGTTTATTGTGATCCACACAGTCAAAGGCTTTAGCATAGCCAATAAAGCAGAAAGTGGTCCCCAAAGTCAGCTTATCAACATAACAAAAGACAACTTTACTTAGGAAATTCCAAGGGATTTAGGAGCTCTGTGCCAGGAACAAGATGAAGAGGAAATCTGTACCTTTTATTTAAATCTTGGTACCATACCTGCCCTGTCTCAACTCTCCCTCCCCTCCACTCCCGCACCTCCCACACCTACCACCTGCACTGCATCACTGCTCTGTATCCACTTCCAGATCAGGACACTAGCCACGGACCAGCACTTCTTACATGCTGAAAGAAGCTGCTAAGATGCAGAGGAATCAGATAGTCCTGAGAGTTCTGACTGGAGCGGACACATGCTACGGCCCCATCAGTTCAGTTCAGTTGTTCAATTGTGTCCGATTCTTCATGACCCCATGGACTGAAGTATCCCAGGCCTCCCTGTCCATCACCAAGTCCCAGAGTTTACTCAAACTCATGTCCTTTGAGTCGGTGATGCCATCCAATCATCTCATCCTCTGTTATCCCCTTCTCCTCTAGCCTCCAATCTTTCCTAGCATCAGAGTCTTTTCTAATGAGTCAATTCTTCACATCAGGTGGCCAAAGGATTGGCGCTTCAGCTTTAGGATCAGTCCTTCCAATGAATATTCAGGACTGATTTCTTTTAGGATGGACTGGTTCAATCTCCTTGCAGTCCAAGGGACTCTCGAGAGTCTTCTCCAGCACCACAGTTCAAAAGCATCAATTCTTCAGTGCTCAGCTTTCTTTATAGTCCAGCTCTCCCATTCGTACATGACTACTGGAAATACCATAGCTTTGACTAGACAGAGGCTTCCCTCATAGCTTAGTTGGTAAAGAATCTGCCTGCAACGCAAGAGACCCTGGTTCAATTCCTAGGTCGGGAAGATCCGCTGGAGCAGGGATAGTCTATCCACTCCAGTATACCTGGGGGCTTCCCTTGTGGCTCAGTGGTAAAAATCCACCTGCAATGCAGGAGACCTGGATTCAATCCCTGGGTTGGGAAGATCTCCTGGAGAAGGGAAAGACTGCCCATTCCAGTATTCTGGCCTGAGAATTCCATGGACTGTATAGTCCATGAAGTCGCAAAGAGTCAGACATAACTGAGCGACTTTCACTTTCACTTGACTAGACGAACTTTTGTTGGCAAAGTAATGTCTCTGTTTTTTAATATGCTGTCTAGGCTGGTCATTCACTTTTCACTTTCATGCATTGGAGAAAGAAATGGCTACCTACTTCAGTGTTCTTGCCTGGAGAATCCCAGGGACAGGGGAGCCTGGTGGGCTGCTGTCTATGGGGTCGCACAGAGTCGGACACAACTGAAGCAACTTAGCAGCAGCAGCAGCAGGTTGGTCATAACTTTTCTTCCAAGGAGTAAGCGCCTTTTAATTTCATGGCTGCAGTCACCATCTGCAGTGATTTTGGAGCCCAAAAAAACAAAGTCTGACACTGTTTCTACTGTTTCCCCATCTATTTCCCATGAAGTGATGGGACCAGATGCCATGATCTTAGTTATCTGAATGTTGAGCTTTAAGCCAACTTTTTCACTCTCCTCTTTCACTTTCAACAAGAGGCTTTTTAGCTCCTCTTCACTTTCTGCCATAAGGGTGGTGTCATCTGCATATCTGAGGTTATTGATATTTCTCCCAGAAATCTTGATTCCAGCTTGTGTTTCTTCCAATCCAGCGTTTCTCATGATGTACTCTGCATATAAGTTAAATAAGCAGGGTGACAATATACAGCCTTGACGTACTCCTTTTCCTATTTGGAGCCAGTCTGCTGTTCCATGTCCAGTTCTAACTGTTGCTTCCTGACCTGCATACAGATTTCTCAAGAGGCAGGTCAGGTGGTCTGGTATTCCCATCTCTTTAAGAATTTTCCAGAGCTTGTTGTGATCCACACAAAGGCTTTGGCATAGTCAATAAAGCAGAAGTAGATGATTTTCTGGAACTCTCTTGTTTTTTCAATGATCCACAGATGTTGGCAATTTGATCTCTGGTTCCTTTGCCTTTTCTAAATTCAGCTTGAACATCTGGAAGTTCACAGTTCACATACTGTTGAAGCCTGGCTTGGAGAATTGTGAGCATTACTTTACTAGCATGTGAGATGAGTGTGACTGTGTAGCAGTTTGAGCATTCTTTGGCATTGCCTTTCTTTGGGATTGGAACAAAAACTGACCTTTTCCAGTCCTGTGGCCACTGCTGAGTTTTCCAAATTTGCTGGCATATTGAGTGCAGCACTTTCAGAGCATCGTCTTTTAGGATTTAGCTCAACTGGAATTCCATCACCTCCACTATCTTTGTTCATAGTGATGCTTCCTAAGCCCACTTGACTTCTCATTCCAGGATGTTTGGCTCTAGGTTGGTGATCACGCCATCATGATTATCTGAGTCATGAAGATCTTTTTTGTATAGTTCTTCTGTGTATTCTTGCCACCTCTTCTTAATATCTTCTGCTTCTGTTGGTCCATACTATTTATGTCCTTTCTTGTGCCCATCTTTGCATGAAATGTTCCCTTGGTATCTCTAATTTTCTTGAAGAGATCTCTAGACTTTCCCATTCTATTGTTTTCCTCTATTTCTTTGCACTGATCACTGAGGAAGGCTTTCTTATCTCTCCTTGATATTCATTGGAACTCTGCATTCAAATGGGTATATCTTTTCTTTTTTTTTTTTGCCTTTCACTTCTATTCACAGCTATTTGTAAGGCCTCCTCAGACAACCATTTTGCCTTTTTGCATTTCTTTTCCTTGGGGATGATCTTGATCCCTGCCTCCTGTACAGTGTCATCCGTAAGAAAAAGGAAGCTCCAGGCCAGCCTGGCTATGATGCAGCAGCCCAGTGGGAGACACCGAAGCATGTGGAAAGCTTATGGGAAAAACATGAGCGATGCTGCTGGAGGGAGCTGTGCTCAATGGGCCATGTCTGGTCCCCGCTAGTGACATTTTCTCATGGGAACACAGACCCTTCAGATCACATCAACCATCACTCCTGGTCTGGTCGCAGTCCAGACCCCCAGCCCCATCCATGGTGCCATGGCCCCCACCTCCCTTGCTCCCTCAGAGCCTGTGCTGATCTCACAGGGTGCTCTAGTCCCCAGGACACAGGTTCAGGCTGCAGATGAACAAACTTCCGTCTGGGTGCAATTTCAGAGATGAGGAGGGAGCCAATTCGGACGTGGGCAGCTCCTTGAGGCGGTGTCACTGTGGAAGGCCTGGAGGGGCCCTGTCTTCAGGGTCCCTTTAGCGGCAAGTGGCCCACCAGGTCATACAGTTGTGAGCTGCTATTCCGGAGGCTTTCCTTGGGCCTCAGAACGGGGCTTCAGTGGGCCTCCAAGAGTGCTGCACAATAGACCACATGATCTTCAGTGTATCACAGGGGACTAGCTGTTTATTTGTTCAGGAGTCCGCCACCAGGGCAGGGCTTGGCAGGGAGGCACATGTCTGCCCTGAGCCACACCAGCCCCAGAAGCCCGACCAGAATTGGAGGGTCCATTTCTACGGCAGCCCACTCCCAGGACTGCTTCCTCTGTAGTTTTGCCACTTCCTCTCTGGTGTGTGTGTTTGTGTAGGTGAATGTGTAGCTGTGTGCACACACACTTCACGCCTGCTCCCTTTCTCTGTCCCTACCTCTCTCTTGCTCACACCTCCCCTCTGGGCTCCTGGCCTCAGCTCAGTTCCTAAACTAATGGACTTCTGTTATCCCTGCCTTCCTAGGACCCCCAGAAAAGACAGGTCCCACTTGACCTTCCAGAAATGCAGTCCCAGCTCACTCTGGTCCACTAGCAGTTCGGATGATTCCTCCAGTGGTGGGGGTGGGGGCAGGTGAGAGAAGGGGATAGCTACCCACTCCAGTATTCTTGCCTGAAGACTTCCATGGACAGAGGAGCCTGGTGGGCTACAGTCCATGGGGTCGCAAAGAGTAAGACATTACTGAACAACTAACATTATGTTTGTTTATGCTCAATTTTTAATAGTTCTTCTAGTTGGGGGGGGGTGAGGGGTGGGGGTGTTAGGAG
>SJXQ01006140.1:237694-275543 GCA_006408695.1 Aepyceros melampus
TGTGTATAAGAGACCGGATCCACACAGGGGAGAAGCCGTTCATGTGCAACGCGTGCGGGCGGGCGTTCACCGATAAGTCCACGTTGCGGCGGCACACCTCGGTGAGCCAGGCTGGCCCCAGGGGCGCTGCTTCCAGCTGCGTGGCCCTGGACGGGGGAGTGCCCGTCCTCCAGCCCTGGGGCCCTCTGTCCGGGAGGGGGGCCTGGTGCTGGCTGAGTCCGCTCTGATGGGGACCACGGTGAAGACAGGGGTCTGATGGGTGGAGAAGGCTGTCAGGCCCAATGACAAGTGGCTGTGAACCACGGGTCTGTAGACCCTGGGCAGGGACATGTGGGTGACTGCTGTTGTGCGCTTGCTCTGCAGATCCATGACAAGACGACTCCGTGGAAGTCTTTCCTAGTCATCGTGGACAGCTCTCCGAAGAATGGCGATGGCCACAAGACTGAGCAGCCTGATGATGAGTATGCGCCGTCCAAACTCTCCGATAAATTGCTATCTTTTGCAGAAAATGGCCATTTTCACAACCTGGCCACTGTCCAGGGCAGCATGCCTGCCATGCATGAGGACAGCCCCGCAGACCCAGCCTGCAAGTCCGACGGCCCCGTGGGGTCCCAGGACACGCTGCTGGCCACTGCCATCAGTGAGCTTAGCGAGCTGACACCACAGACAGAGCCAGGCCCACATAGCTCTGCTCTCTGACCGACGTGGACTGGAGCGGGGTCACCTGCCTGGAGGGTTCCAGCCTGCACTTGCACGGTAGGGCTGGATGTGAGCTTTCATCAGGGGCCAAGAAGAACTGCAGGCCAAGAAGCGGGCAAGGATGGCTTCCACAGTTTCCTGAACTGCTACTTGCACGTCACTACCAAGTCTTCTCAAGCTTTCCCTTAGAAATCCTGACCCGCATGACCTCAGCCACACTTCATCAGCAAACAAGGCAGTTAGCATCGCCTTACTGACCTCTGGTGGCAGCGCCCTGATGCCCAGCAACCCTGATGCTTGCAAGGCCGCGGTTACTGCTCAGCTTAGTCATGGAACAGAGCGCCAACCCTGCTCCTGGGCTGTGCACCGGCTTGCTGCCTTAGGCTTTGTGTAGGTTTGTTTCTGATATTTTAAAGCTATTTTTCTACCAAGGTGAAAGAAAACTGGGACCACATATTTATTTTCAGCTGTTTCTTCCCCATCAAACTGAAGCCCATCAGAGATGCTCTGGGCTGAAGAGATGAACGACAGCACTTGGCCCCCGCCCCTGCTTGTAGGCACTAAACCGAACACTTGTCAGGTCGCTGCTCATAGCACACATGCAGCTAGGAAGTTGGTCATTAAAATGACTTGAAGTGAAATGTGGCCATCAGGTTTCCTTCCTAAAAACCCAATTAGGTAAAAGCTGTCCTACCAAAGACTAGCAGAAAACAGTGGAGTAGTTTTTGTAAAGAGGTGTGAAAAAAAGCCAGGGGCTGAGAACACTTGAAACATAGCGTAGTTATTTTATCCATAAGCAGCAATGCAGTGGTTGTGGCAAATCTAAGAACACAAGAGTATTGGTAGTTTTGCTAGACTTTTTTGACTTCATTTCTGTGATTTTCAGAAACCCAGTGTTTTTCGTTAATGCGTGAGGAGCCTGACACAAGGCAAGTCACTAACACACGTTCCCCTGGGAGCATGAGCAGATTGGGCAGCAGGGACCAAGCACCTCCGCATGCTCCTTCCTCTCTGATTAGCCTTAACAGTGGACCACAGAATGGCCAGCCTTGTCTTAAATGTGCCTGTCTCACACTGGCCACTCTTGCCCAAGTGGCATTTGCACCCCACCCCAGCCTGGTTCTTGACCCACTGGCAAGGGCGGTTCACCGTGCGCACAGTGCTTTGACTCACAGGTGACCCAGATCAAAGCAAAGAATTCCTCTGTCACTAGTCGCTCTTTTTCTTAAATTTTAATTTATTAAACTTGCTGTGAAAACACTCATTTTCTAAGAGAAAGGTACTGTATGTTTAAGTCCAAGATGGAGACACAGGTGCACGAAACGCCAGAGGAAGACCCAAGATGCTTTCTTCCCCATGAGACGCGGACGGTGCCCCAGGGCTGACAGGCCATACGCCTGCTCCTGGGATACTGAGTCCCACGTCATGTCTCCTGCTGTGACAGCAACACCCTCTTGTATTTACAGAAGTTATTTTCACACACGTTTTCTCTCAACAGAACGAACCTGCCCGCTGATAAGAACTGTTTTATGGGATAAAGTCATCTTAACAAGAAGGAATTTAAATAATAGATTATTTTGTTACCTACTGGAATTTTTGTCTTGAATTTGTTTTAGAGATTCTACAAAAGTTTTATGTGTTAATAAATGTTTGTTTTATAAAAATAGTTTTGCAAGGCTAAGTTTATTTTCATGATTAGAATTCATGTTGTGTAGAAATCAGATTACTGATTGAAACAGGTATTTGCATTTTCTGGTCCTTGGAGAGTCTCGCCAACTCTGTCTGCTGCACCTGTTCTGAGGTTGTGACCGGCTCGGCCCTGTGCACGGGCCCGGCCTCGTCACAGCCATGGTGAGTCTGCTCCACAAAGCCTCCTCTGTCTACAGTCACTTGTCTGCTTCTGGGGAGCGCAAGGGAGGGGAGGGCTGCCTCCTAAACTTTGCTGAAGGTGCATCTCAGGGATTTGGAGACATCTCCGTTTCTCCCCATCTGGGTGCCGTGTTGCCAGGTCAGTGTCAGCCCCAGACCCTCTGGACATGCTACCCAAGGGGGCCACTTTGCACCTTCTATCCTTCGTGTGGAAGATGTAATCAGCCCAAACTCCAGAGCTCCCCTGCCTCTGCTTTTACCCAAAATTTGTTGTACAAACTGAAAATAAATTTGGCCAGGTGGTAAAGGAAGACCTTCTTAAAGATGACCTTCACAGAAATGTGGTTTTGCCGAAGGCAGTCACCTAAACTGACCAATCTGAGTGAGTTTAATTTAAACTCTTAATCTGCATGTCACATGCCTTGCCACAGCAGGGACATTTTTTGAGACCAAGAGAGTGCCTGTCTCCTTAACTTGATGGTGTTCCTGTCACTTAAGGTGAAAGGTGATTTGTCCACAGGCACCGAGGCAGGAGGAGGACACAGGCACAGGGCCAGCTGGCACATCAGTCAGACCCAGGTGATGCCTAGCAACTGCCCACTTCCACCAGCAAGGGGCTCTGGGACCCTCCCCGAGGCTGGCCAAACCCACCATGAGGGCTTCTGTTAGGAACAAAGATTCTGAGAGAGGCATCTGAATGAGAAACTAACCTTGAGGATCAATGACGGGGCAGAGCTCCGTGTTGGGACCACGTGTTAGACCATTCATTGTGAGTTTGCCTTGAATGATCTTTGAGGGGCCTGACCAAGGCACTGACAGCACCAAGTCACTGTGGCTCCGCAAGGCAGACTGACCGCTGGCCTCGCCACCAAGGAGCCGCTCCTCCCTGAAGCTTGTCGGAGCTCCCTGACCTGGTAGCAGCAAGGATGGCAATGCGGAGCCTGCAGAGCCCTCGGCAGACCAGCAGTGGCACCAACAGACAGGATGGGTCTTCACAGAGCCCGGACAGCCATGCCCACTGCCCGGGGACACCTTCCAGAACGAGAAGCCAGCCCTGACTTGTGCAAACCAGCCAGGAAAGATGCACCACGCTGCTCATAACTGGGACTTTATTTACTGTACAGGTTCACACAAAATACACTGACTCTGTGAAGGTGGATTTATCATCCAGGGTGAATTTTCATAATACACCCTCCCCGACAGCCCTGGGGAAGAGAAGCCCAGGCCCCCTGCGGAAGCCATGGGGGTTGACTCGGCATCCGAAATACATGGTGTCAGAGGAAACAATAAACGCACACGCTGTGGTTACAGGGGCACTGTCACACGCGGTCACGACTGTGCAAGGACACTGCTTCCAAATCATTCAATAAAAAAAGTCCACACAAGCTAGAAAAACGTTGCCACAAAAAGCAAAGCTTTCCCATAAGAAATTTTAACTCTTAACAATGAACTAAACATGACTCGCTAAAATACAAAGACCGTAACATAGTCATTATATTTTGTTCATAAATAACGATTTATAAATGCTGGAAGTCACAGCACTATGAGTCACAGCCTGCCCACTCTGATGGAATGTTTCTAGGGAGGAAGCCTGGAGCTGTTCCTGGGACGTTTTTCTTCTCCCTTTTATGTTCTAGTGGTCTGTTCTAGCCATTACAATTATTTTTTACTGTTTCATGTGAAATATTAAAAACAAAAGCATCTTAACTCAGGCACTGGTCCTAGTGTTCATTTCAACACAACAACTCTGATGTGACGAAAGTGAAAGTAAAAGTGGCTCAGGCGTGTCCCAACTCTTTGACCCCATGGATGATACAGTCCATAGCATTCTCCAGGCCAGAATACTGCAGTAGGTGGCTATCCTTTCTCCAGGGGATCTTCCCATCCCAGGGACTGACAATGGTGCCAACAGTATTTCTCAAAACCACAGATCTTCAGACAGGGGTCTGTCAGGGTATCAGGATAAAAAGCTAATAAACAAACGTCATTCAGTTTTTCCTTTACGTGGTCAGACCACAAGTTTCCTTAACAAGTGGAAGCAGACTTTCCAGACCAGTGACAAAAATGCATGACTGGCAGAGAGGGTTACTGTCCCCCGGGTAGGCAGGCCTGCAGCCGGAAGACACATGCTCATCTCACCCACGTGCTTCTGACAGGCTGGGCACTGAATCACGTAGAGCAACAAAACCTCGCTTCTCAAAGTATTTTTCTCTTAAGAGGTTCTGATAGAAAGTGAAGAAGTACCAAGCAGGCTTCTGTTCCAAAATGGACCATAACCAACAGCCAGCTTTCTTTTAAGGATCCCAGACCTTTGAAGGAAAGAAGGAATCCTCACTGGATACCAGGGTCCAAGGTCAGAGTACCCCATGTCTCCTGGTCCACTGCAACTGCCCTGTGGACTGGGATAGAGCCACCACTGCACCACCTCTCCATCAGCCCAGGCCGCATAGATGACTCCGCAACTACAGCCACCGAATCCTCACAGCTGCCCACAGGGCTGCTCCATGATCAGGCCTCCACTGGTCCTTCTTAGCCTCCTTTCTGCCACTTTCTCCTCCCTCCTAGTCGCACTTGTTCCCATCCCCAAACCTTCCTCCCGGCTCAGCCCTCAACCTGGACCCACTCTCTATTTCTGCCCAACAGCACCTTTGAATCCCAGTTGCTGGCCATCCAAAAATTCAACACCTTTCAAATGCCAGTTAACATCTGACAGGACATAGGAAATCCCATTTATCTGTCAACACTGCCATTACTTAGCAATAAATGCACATCAGACAAATCACTTAGAAGAGATTCAGGAAACAAGAGCACGTCTAAAGCACAAGGTTATTAGCCCGTAACATAAAGGGCAGGGATTAAGTTCATAGGTCAATACCGCACATATATAAGTCAAAACAATAGGATAGAATTCAAATACACCAGATAAAACAATCCATCAGCTAAGGGCAGGGCCCCTCAGAAACTCACTGGGGCTCTTTCCCGATGGTGCAGTAAACTGTACTGTACTCAGCCCACCAAGCCCATCATGTCCAATTAACAGACAAAATGAATGACAGACAACTAAAAATGAAAATGAATAACATACAAGCATCGACTGAGATAACCTCCCGGCTCTGGTGAGAATGTACACAGAGGGGCACACGGGGTGCCCTCTCAAAGTGGGAAAGTGTATGAACATGAAAGGAAAGGGATATGCCAGTTCAAACACCTTTCTGTGAAGGTGGAGCAAGGGTCCTGCCCCAACTAGAAGTGGACACTCCCTCCAGGAAAGGAAGACACCTGTCTCTCCTAGATCTCATGCACAGTGCACTTGTGAGCTCAGGTTCACCTCCATACGGCCACACACGCCAGCGAGCCATGTCAGGACACTCCCTCATCCCCACTGCAAGCAGCCCGCAGACCTGGCTGACCTGAATTCTCACGTGCACATCAGCTACAGAACAATACACAAGAGCAGGGAAACGGGTCACTGGCACCATCAAAAGAATCACGAGATAACAAAAAGGGTAAATAATTCTAATGAGGAAAGCCGTAAATGCATTCCGAACAACCATCCTACGCTAAACAAACACGTTTAGAAAATCCACCAAGGTGCAAGTCACAGAGAACATGCAAAGCATCTATTAGAACAACTGGGTTGGGTACACAAGTCCGGGAAAAGGGACATAAAAACATGTGGCAAAATGAAACACGAGCTCCGCACATCCTGAAATAACAAGGAGGAAGATTCTGAAGCAGTTCTTGGAAAACTCTGGGGACTCTGACAAGTGGGAGGCAGCCCGTCACACACTCACAATACGCATAGGAGCGGCCCACCCGCCCACAGCACGGTGACACATGCGGCGGCTTACACACACACACACACACACACATTGTCAGGCTCATGTGCAACAAAATGAAGCCGTTGAATGGGCATCCCACAATGATCACTGGCCCTAACGCGAAATGAACAAGGACTCGGCGGCATGCCGCAGGGACACTGCGCCTCACTTGAGGTCTCCGTCCCCCTCCCCGTCCCCCTGGATGGATTTCTTGATGCGCAGCAGCATGGTGGTGAGCCACTGGTCCAGGCGGGAGATGGAGTCAAACTCCTTCACCTGGTGAAGGGAAGAGAAGCAGAAAATGGTCCGTGGAAACACAGTCAAACACAGAATTACACCATACTAACTCTAAAATCATTCATTCTAGTTTACAACTTTCTTCATTAAGAGCTTTTTACATTGCTCTTATGCTAACATGCTGTAGCAAAAATCCACAGCAGCCTTTGTAACTGGACAAAGAGCACGTTTAACATGACAAAGGACATAAGACTTTGTATAAGCACAAAGGAACGTGGAAAATTAATGTGGCTCCAGTCTCCAATGAACACAAAACACAGTTGCAGAGTGAGACCAAAAGGAAAAATTCCTTCAACTCATTTTCATGAGTCATTAAAGAATGGACTTTCACAGGATGAAAACGGTTTTGTAGCAAAAGTTAAAGGGGGAAACTCGCCCTCCCACCATTGCTTCAAAGCCAGGTTGAATGAATTACTGAAGGGCACTAAGAAATTCACTTTGATTATAAATGTAAGATGGAAAAATACGGGAAAACATGAAATTGGTGAATGTAAAAAATTTTTTCCATTTTATGCCAAGAATATAACAAACTCTCACTGCTTTATTTTTATGTTTTAAATTTAACTGATTTAACTGATATTACTTCACACTTATTTACGGATCAGATTATTTTCCATAGAAAATATCCAAATAAATCGTAACTGTATGTGATATATATATTTGCCTTGCAGCTAAAGTCAGCAGAGCTCATAGACTGTCTTAATTTTGAAGGTTGGTGGAATCTAAAAACATTTCTTTTGGAAAACAACACAGATATAGCACAATAATGTCCAAATAGATGTTTAGCATTTACACAATGAAAAAGAGAAGTTGTATCTACAATGTAAACTTTCAGAGAACACACTAAATCCCAAAGGGGAACTTACTGCTTCTGTGTAAGCTTCACTGTTCTGTTCTTCATGAGCTTCTAAAAGTTTCTGGGAATATAAACATAGAAAAATTATCTTGGTTGGCTAAAAAGTTCCATCTATGAGTGAATACTTTAAACAGAGAAATAGCCTTCTTACTACACTAATTGATGTTGCCAAATGACTTACAAAAATGGGGAAGTTTTTAAATACAAGAGGCACCCAGGTCAGGGATCCAGCCTTGTACTAACATTTCTGATCCGCCCAATTCAGAGCATGGTGTGCACCCGACCCTAACGGCATCTGAGGCCTAGCGTGCCAGAGCAGGACTCACGGCTTCACAGGGTTAAAACGTTGCTAGATTCCAATCCCACTTACTCACTTTCAGTAACTTGCATTCTCTAGAGTCAGTGAATGCTGGAAACATTTCCTCGTATTTCTCAAGAGCAAGCTGGGGAAGAAAACCACTTGTTAACATCTGAGTCACTGAACCAGAAAATGAAGCTTTGACGTTCTGTTAACATCAACACAATTTATTTACATCCTGTTTAATTGTTACACCCAACATCAAAAGCAACCTGTACTGATCAAATCTACTTATTTTTAATTTCAATTTCAGTTAAGAATAAACTTCTAAACCAGTTTTCTGAAAGAGGTTGCTGTGGAGAAGACCACATAGACAGAGGTCATCGTCAAACCTCCCAGGGCAGGCATCTGCTCTTGTGCACTGGACGGATGCTGTGCCCAGACGCCAGGGCCCGAAACCCCACCCCTGTCCCCTCCTCTGTCTCCAGCCTTCACTCAGCTTTTCACTTCTCCCAATCTTCACTCCAATTCCACTTCTGAGTTTTAAAAAAGACGTGATTCTACTTTTCCTGTCTTCCCTCAGCCCCCTGATTTCTTTAAACCAAATTACTGAACGAGGTGTGGCCCCTGGGTTGCTTTAACTTAAGAGCCTTGACAGCTGGGATTCCAGCGGCCGCAGGACAGCCAGGATGGGGTAAGGGATTCACCCTGTCTTGTTTTTCATGGATACAGCGCAGCTTTGCTCTGGACAACGGCTGAGCACCCGCATTCGGGGTGAGTGAAGCACATCAGAAGCTGTGCCTCAGGGCTCCTCACCTTGGCGTTCAGCTCATCCACTATGAAGTGGCAGAGGGCAGCTTTAAAGAAGTAATCCTTTGCACTGTACTTCAGCAGAGGGTTATCCATGGTGTTGGCCCCAATCTAGGCAAGAAAGTGGGATCAGAGTGAAAAGGTTGGCTCTCCTACAAAAAGCACGCTGACCCTCACCTGCTCTTTAGCAAGAGCTCTCTCTGTGTCTTATGTTAGAGAAGCTATGAAATCCATTCTTTTAACCAAAAGTCAGGTACCAGAAATGTTACTAGACAGGAAACAGTAGTATTTGAGTGCTGAACCTGTTAAAAGCGACTCAGAATTCCATGTCCAGGAGGACAGAATAGGCTCGCTGTCTTCTGTACCTCCCGCTAAGTACAACTAAAAGCCTTGATCCTTTTATAGAAAATTAACGTCAGGAGACTAAAACGTAGAGCGAAGAGCAGACCAGCATGGGGCACAGGGCAAATGACAGGGAGCTGACTGCTTTTTCTTACATAAATCCCTGACTTGGAACAGAAAAAGCCAACAACCCATAAATGCCAGTGGGTGCGGCAAAGAAAAAAAAAAAGCGTGAGGGAACGACGGAAGTCTGCTTTCTCCAGCCAGAGGGCCAGGAGAGGAGCAGTGTACAAGACAGGGAAGGCTCAGATGACACCTGCTCTGGCCCACCCCACCCGCAGCAGCAAACGCCAGAGAGAGACGGGACACCTGTCCTCCTGGGACCGGCCAGAGAGCTCAACTCTCCTGCCAAGGGAGCCAGCTAGGAACCAGCCTGCGCCCCCACCACAGAGGACTTTGGAGCCCATGTGGGGCTTGCACCATTCCTCCTAGAGGGAATGAGGAGTCCTCGCCTCCCAGCGCACCTGGCTTTACCATCACTTGCTAGGAACCAGGAGGCCGGGTGGAGAGCCTGGTCCTACACCTCTACCTGGCAAGAACAAGTCATACCCCTTCAGTGTCAAAGAAGACCAGCTGAGAGAGGAATTTAAACAAGACCCTGTCCTATAACAAAATGTGAAAATAAATAATTTTCAAGTAAAACTGACTTGCAATACCAAGAAAAGGGAACAACTCAGGTTGAATGAAAAAAAAGGGTAACTAGTAAACAATAGTTCTCACAAAGAAGAGATGTTAGAATTATCTAACAGATGTTAAAGGAATCCTCCAAAAATGTTTCCACCAGCCATTACAAAAGTGCTTGAGACCAGAGGGAAAACCGAAGCATCAGTGAAGAAAGAAAAAAAATTCTCAGCAAAAAGCCCTAAAAGTACAAAGAAGAAATAAGCAAAAACTTCAGAACTGAAATACATAATACTTGACATAAAAAATGGATGGGTTCAACAGCAGAACCCATGGAAGAGAGGGAGGACTCAGAGAACTGATAGCAGAACATTAGAAATTACTCGGTCTGAGCAGCAGAGAACAGACAGACTGAGAAAAGAGAAGCAGAGCCCTGGGATGTGTGTGACGATAAAGCAAGGCCTGGCATCTGGGCCGTCTGAGTACCAGAGGGGAGAGAAGAGAGTAGCTAAAAATCACTTGAAAGTATAGTAGCTGAAAATTTCCTAAATTTGGCAAGAAACGTAAACCTACAGATTCCAGAGTTTAGTGACTCCAAACAAAATCAAAGTAAAAACACCCTTGCTAAGCCATACAAACTTCTGAAAATTGAAGACAAAGGAAAACATTTTGAAAGCGACAGAGAGAAACGCCACCACATCTACAGGGAAAACAGCCTGGATGACAGTAAACCTCTCATCAGAAACTAAGCCAGGCATAAGGGCAAATTTCTCAAGTGCTGAAAAAGAGCTGTCAACCCAGAATTGTATACCCAGGGAAAACTGTATACCCAGCTTCAGGAATGAAGGGGAAATCAAAACATTCACAGGTAAAGAAACACCAGAAGAATGTGTCACCAGCAGACCTACCCTAAAAAAATGGCAAACGCTGCCTTCCAAGTAGAGCAAAATGCAGGAAGAGATCCTGAAATATCAAGAAGAAAGAGGGCAGTAAGCAAGATATGGGAAAATACGATGGGCCCCTCCTCTCCTCTTCAGTTTTGTAAACTAAATTGGATGACTGAGGTAAAAACTGTAATAGTGACTGATGTGTTTCTAAAAGTGTGTAGAGGAAATACTAAAGACAATTATATATTGAATGAGGAAGGATAAAGGAACAGAAAGTAAGGTTTCTATATTTCATTGGAACTGAAATAAATGACATCATTACTCTGTGATATAGTAAGTAAATGTAACACCTAGAGCGAAACACTATAAAGGCTATTTAGAGAGAGATACTCAAAAATACTTTAGATAATCAAGCAACCCCCTCTAAGGCAGGAAAAAAGAAACCGAAAAACAAAAAACAGAGGATAAACAGAAAACAAAAAAATAAAATGGCTGACTTCAATTGTAATATGTCAATAATTGCATTAAATGTGAATGGTCCAAATACACCAATTAAAAGAAATTGGCAGAGTAGACTTAAAAACAAGACCTAATTCTATGCTGTCTACAACAAACTCACTTCAACTGTAACAACATAGGCAGGGTGAAAGAAAAAAGAATGCATAAAGATATGTCATATACACATTAATCAAAAGAAAGCAGGAGAGGCTATATTTATATCAGATAAAGACTTCAGAGCAAAGAGAATTACCAGAGACAGCAGGGGCATTATATGATAAAAGGGCCAACGCAGCAAGACACAGCAACCCTGAATAAGCACGCGACAAACAGAGGTGCAGAATTGCGTGAAGCAAAGACTGACGGAAATGCGAGCTAGACAGATCCACAGTGATAGAAACTGCAACACTCCACCCTCAGCAACAGAGACAGAAAACCGGCAAGTATACAGAAGAGCCCAACACCACCAACCACGAGCAGCTTACCAACATTTGCAGAACATGTCACCCAGCAACAGCAGCACCACAGAACATAAAGCAAACTTATAAGGACTGAAATCACAGACTGCACTTTCCAGCCACAACAGGATCAAACTAGAAACCAAAAACAAAGATAACAGGGACATCTCCAAACACTTGGAAACTAAACACTTACTAAAAAACCCAAGGAAATCAATAATTTATTGCTATTATAAAAATAAATAAAGATAAAACAATGTAACAGAATCGTGACAGACAAAGCAGCACTTAGAGGGAAATTGATAGCACTAAAAATGCCCACACAACAAAGAGGAAAACCCACAAGTTAAGCTTCCACCATCAATGCCCTGAAAGAGGAGAGCAAAATAAATCCAAAGAAAGTAGAGGATAGAAATCAGGATAACAGAAGGAATCGATGAAAATAGAAAAGCAGTACAGAAAACCACTGAATTCTACCAAGTATCTAAAGAATTAACACCAATCCTCTACAAACTCTTCTAAAAAATAGGAGAGAACTCTTTCTAACTCATTCTGAGGCCAGTATTACCTTGCTACCGAAGACATCAGAAGAGAAAATTAAAGATCAACAGCCCATATGAATACATGATGCAAAATTCTGAACAAAATACTAGCACACAAACTCTAGCAGGCCTTCTGCTCAAAGCTGTGCAGGGACAGCAGCCTCACCTACCTGCTCAAAGATCTCGATGGCCTTCTGGTACTGCTCCAACTGGGCGGCGTACGCGGCCACTTTCAGCAAACCTTGTTAGCTGAGCTGAAACCAAGAACCAGGGCAGGGTAACAGTCCCAGAGAAAAATGACAAGACACCTCAGCACACCTTCACCAGGTCCAGTGCAAGAGACCCCAGAGAAAAAGCAGAGGTTTGCCTTTTATCACACGTCACAAAACTGTCAGACCCTTTCATCACATGTCATACAACTGTCAGAACCTTTCATCAAACATCACAAATCAGAACCTTTCATCATATGACACAAATCTATCAAAACATTTCATCACAGGTCACAAATCTATCAGAACCTTTCCTCACACATCACAAAACTATCAGAGCCTTTCATCACACATCACAAAGTTGTAAGAAAAACAATACTTGCCTGTTGGATTCCTCCCCCTTGTAATAATCGGCTGATTGTTCATAATGGGCAATAGCCTGAAAAGACACACGTTTTATTCAAACTACTTTTTGAAGAGTTGCATTTACATTTGCACAGGTATTTTTTTCCTATAAAAACCCTTTTCAACAGCACAACTTTCATAATCCAGCTTGCTTTATTTTGGGAACACAAGAAAGCATGTGCTTCCAGAAACCTGGTGGCAGGTGGCTTGCCATCCATCAGACTCTCTTCATCTTGACCCCCCACCCAGACAAATGCCCACCACCCCATTTCCCCAAGTCTGTGACAGGGGCAGCCACGTGACCCATCTTCTCCAAGGGGATGTCAGCAGACATGCTGTGGCCCACCTCCAGGCATGGTCCATACAGCTGACTCTGCAGCCTTCTCCAGGCCTGTCCCCTTCCTATAAGCTGAAGGCAGCGACCATGTCTAGTGATGCTAGAAGCCATAAACTGAAGATGGCAGCCTTTCTGTCAGCCTGGTTCCCAAGTGATGTCCCCACCACTGCCAAACCCTAAGTGGTGACAAAGTTGAGCTATTCCACTCAGCTCTATGGCTTGCTGCAGCAGCATAAACATTCCTATGAGACATAGGGCTCCTGTAGACTCAGGGTGTTGCCCTCCACCTAGATGGGGGTGCTGTGAACTGTCGGTGGAGAGGAAACAGGCTGCAGTCTGGAGAGCTAGAAGCCATGGTCATGCTGTGGCATAAGACACAGTGAAATAAAGCACCCGATAACAAAGCAGAACCCGTGCTGCTGGAGCAGGAATTCTATGGGAAGAGACAGACAACAGTGCCTGGTTTTCAGCAAGGCTTCGTAAGAGAGAACTCTGGAAAGATCAATTAGTTTGTAAGCAATTATACAAGGACAGAACCTCATAAGATTGAAAAGGCCAACGTCTTCTATACCCCAACTGGCAAGAGAAGTCAGATGGCGTTTTCAGTAGGGGCGGGCCAATTGGGTCTGCAGCAGGCCTCATGACACACACAATGGCTTCATGAGCCATTCCGTCCGTTGCCCCGTGGCTCTCCCACAGCAGCACAGAGGCCGCCACCAAGGACACTGGCGTGAACAGGCAGGGCCGTGCCTGGAGACCTGACTGTGGATGGTGGAATTTCAACCCCACACACTTTATGTGCCATGCAATTTTCCTCCCACCAGTGATCACAAAATGTAAGGACTGTTCTTAGTTTGTGGGCAGAAACAGGCAGTAGATGTGCACACTCCTGCCTTAAACATCCAGTTCACCCAAGGAATGGAGAGGAGGCAAGGCCTGACATGGAATCAGGCCAGCAGCTCAGTGTCTGCAGGGCAGCCCCAAGGATCTGAGAGGGGGGCGTGGGGATACAAAGGAACCCCATCAGAAGAGCCCTCGGGCTGGGGTCACTGGAGACCCCCCAGAACTGACTGCAGGGCCTTGGGCCCTCTCCCGCGGGCGCCAGTGGAATGACCAGAGAGCAGAGCCACCTCTGGAGCCATGTCAGCCTCTACTGGACTGCAGGGCACTGGAGCCCATTTGTGAAGCAGACACTTCTGTGTGGAGTCACGACACGTGGGGTCTATGGGTCAGCCATGTAGCCCTCCCTCACTAACACGCTCCCATACAAGTTTTCTGAGTATAACTGATAATAGGGGGAAAACTGGGAACAATTTAAGTGATTGAATATAATGGCTACTGTGCTAAGATAAAGAATAATGACAGGAAGTTTCAATATGAAAAGCTCTTCATGAAATAGCACATTTAAAAACAGCCATAAAAAACATACACTTGAAAGAAGCACCTGGCATCGACTCCTTTGGAGCAGGGGCAGAACCATGGCACACACACTGCCAAGGACTTCCCTCCCCCACCCCCACCCCGTGAGCGCCGAGGGTGAAGGCCCAGTGCGACACCCGTCACAGCCAGTGCTCAGCAAACAGGTGCTGAGCGGGCAAAGGCAGCTGTACTGCACAGGCGTCCTGCTCACAACACCACCAGGTTTTCCGTGAACTTCTAACTAGTCAAACATCGTCTCTGAATTGTCCGCATCCTCTAAAGTACCTGGCACTCCTTCCCATTGTAATGATGGGATAAGTATGGGAAAAAAGACCAAGTCACCATGCAGGGAACCAGGCTGTGTGCCCACTCTCCAAGGAGGGAGCAAACTACTCACCTTTCTGCTCTCACCACCCAAAATCTGAGGAGCGGGGCTGGCCTGGAGCAGTGGGACTGCTGTTCTGGAGGGTGTGCCTGTGTGTTCAGTCGCTTCAGCCATGTCTGACTCTTTGTGACCCCATCGACTGTAGCCCGCCAAGCACTTCAGTCCATGGAATTCCCCAGGCAAAATACTGGAGTGGGTTGCCATGCCCTTCTCCAGGGGATCTTCCCGACTCTGGAATTGAACTCACATCTCTTGTGTCTCCTGCATTGGTAGGAGGATTCTTTACCACTAGTACCACCTGAGAAGCCCTCGAGGATGATAATAAATATCAACTATCAAGAACAACAGTGTATGTAACAATGAATCCAGACAAAATTATTACCCTCTAATTTGGATAAAGCAATCACTATAATCCTCCCTGGGGAGCCTGATAAGCCACAGCATGCTGGAGAGCACTGGGCCCTGAAGGCTGAGACAGGGCTCCAGGACCGCGGTCACCACCAGGACCTTACAAACACAGTGGCTGAGAGTCAAGCTCCAGAGCCCACTGTGAGGTAAAACAGCCTTCAGATGGATCATTCTTTTAGAATCTACACCCTGAGAAGCCTACCCTACCCTACAGACACCTACTCTACGCTAACACAGACAAGAGAAACCCTGTTCTCCAGGGACCTGAACCAGGGCTCCTCTGGGTCACTGATGATCACAAACTGTTACCATATTAATGTTTTACTTGAAGTCAAAGGAGAAATAAGTTTACGGAATTTCATATGTCCCTGTTCGTCGGCTAAAATCCGAGTGAACCAGGGACACACTGTGGCCACATTAACAGGGAAGGAACTCACTCATGAATCAATCAGACACAAGGTGCCCTTAGTGTGACTGATTTTTCAAACAAATGTCATGTGCCACCAACCCAATCTGGAGAGTCCTGCCAGGGAAGTGAAGACAAGGATGTTTTCTAGATACAGGAGCCCAAAGGAGAGGTGAGCTGCTCCACGTGCCTTTACCCCACACCGCTGACACCTCTGACCCTGACACCCCCCACCCCGTCAGGGCCTGTGAGCAACTGGCAGAACAGCAGGAGCACTGGGGGTGACGTGACAAGCTGCAGAAACTCCCGTGACAAACTGTCAACATTAACAAAAAGAAAACCAGGAATTCACCACAGATCATTTTAGCCAACCTGAATCTCACAGAGACGCATGTGGTGAAGAGCCTACCCAAGACCTCACCCTTCAGACCGAAAACTGAACGCTGAGGTCAGGAGAGGACACATCAGCCTCGGCTGGCCGGACACACTCTGCCAACCAGCACTCCCCCTTCTCAGGACAGTTCAGACTCAGTAAAGACCAAGCCCGCTCCAGACACCCTGACCAGACAAGGGTCCCGGCCCTGCTACTCCTGCTCTGCCATCAACTCTGCAGACTCAAGAGTCGCAAAGACGGGCTCAGGGCTGGGGTTCACCATCTGCTCCCGGGTCAGAGAAAACCTCTCCAGGAGACACGGCACACGGCCCTGATGTGGTCAAGGTCTGACGGTAGCCTCAGAAGAGCAGAGCACAGCATGACAGGATGGTCCAGAGACCGTCCATGACACAGGCCAGTGAGTTCTGAGCCGCCTGACCACCAGGGGCATCCCCGTGAAGTCAGAGGGGGAAGCCGCCTGTCCCACGGCAGTCCTGAGGGGCTGCCCCACCGGGGATGCCATCTGCTCTGGTAGAGAAGGCACCCTCGGCTCACTCAGCAGAGCCAGGGTCTCGGACACATTGGTATACCAGAGGCAGGCTCGGGCCGGTGCAGGGCACCCACTGCAATGGAGGGAGAGAGCGAGACAGGGGTGGTGAGCGGGCCGTCAGAGCCCCTGTAAGGGGGCCCCAGGGTGGGGGGCGATGGGTGTGTCCTGGAGAGGGTGGAGGTCCCAGGTTTCCTGAGGCCATTGGGACAGTTCCCAATACAGTATCAAATAGGCAAAGTTCTGCAGAAGTGACGTGTGGTAGAAGAGCTCAGAGCAGAGGGAACAGCAGTCACAGGCCCTGAGGCAGAACAGTCTGACACATGAGAGGCTCTGGAGAGGTCAGGGCGGCCACCACACAAGGAACAGGGGAGCACGGTGTGGGGAGAGGTGCTGGGTGAGGAGGCGGGCCCCAAGGCTGTGAGTAATGGAGAAACCACCTGATTCACTGCTGACGCGGACAAGCTGCTGCCAGACACAGAGAACTTCAGGCCGTGAAACTGTGTGAGCACCGAGGCCCACTGGAGCGAGGGCAGGGAGGGGATGAGAGCCCAGCCCAGAGGAGAGGAGGAAGCAGCCACGGGTGAGAGCGGCAGGCAGGACCATGCTCCACTGGCCAAGGGAGAGGTGAGACAGTAAGTGAGAGTGGCAACAGTCCAGGGCGGAAGCAGGCACAGGATGAAGGTGAGCTCTGAGCTCAGCATCCATCACCAGCAGAACCAGCCATTCCTCCCTGATGCGTGCCTGCTGCCCACAGCGCTCGGTTTTACATAAATGCTATTCCAAATCTGAGCAAAGGCAGCCTGGGGCCCTGGCAAGAGGTTTCCTTCCCACCACCACCCGAGGTCTCCAGGGGACCCCACTGCGCGTGCTTCCCTCTGCCCTTGCATCCCCACCGCAAGGAGGCCTGGCGTCCCCGCCCACCAGCTCCCCCCATCTACGCACCTTCTCAATGTCCACCAGCTCTGTCTCGTAGATCTCTGCGATGGTGATGTGGTGCTTGGCCGCAATCGTGAACCTTCCCTGGGGAGGAAACAGAGCGGTCACATCCCGGTTAACTGTGAGCCGTCTCAAGGGCTCCACCCCACGGCCACTCAAGCAAGGCAGGTCTTACCATGTCTGTGTAAATGTCGATGGCTGCATTTAAGCAGTTGATAGCCTCTGAAGCGAAGGCATTCAAGGGAAACAATGAAAAATCCATTCAGTCAGAGGGTTTGCTAAGCCTGTCTTTCTGGGCGCTTCTAGACCGCTAAGGGGGCCCCACTGGGGCGAATGGGAGGCAGGGTGGTTGTTAAGAAGCAAACACGCGTCTGCACATGCCTGGCCCCTCCACGAGCCAGTACACAGCGGCTGCAGCATCAGAGAGGAGGACAGGGTGGGGAGGGGAGGCTGGCTCAGTGATGCGACCCTGATCCTGAGGACCTCATGGGGAAGCCTGCATCAAGAAGATAGGACAATGGAGCCAAAGCCAGCATCAACACCCATCCATCTATCCACTAAAACCTGAGGGCAGCGCCTTCCTCACTGACATCATGTGTATGCAGTGATTTTGGAAGACAATTACTTTTTGTACAGGGTTAGAAGATGCTAACTTTCAGTATACTAACAAATATCAACAGGAAGAAAGAGTCTCATAAACGAGAGAGCTCATGAGTAACACCGATTTCCCAGAACAGTGAACCCCACAGAGCAGAGGCATTTACAACTCGGGCACACAGGGCCAATGAGCCCCCACCTCACAGAGCAGAGACGTTTACAACGCGGGCACGCAGCTGGCAGCACCCAGGGCACCGCTTCTGCTCTGGAGAGGCAACAAAGCAAAAAGACCCGACGGAAGAATCAGGAAAGTGTAGATTAGTGACAATGAAAGCAATTTCCCCCTAACTGTATAAGAAATATGGATAGTTGTGCCTTTAAAAATACAGGAAAATTGAAGAGCTACCTACAAAATCCCACTCAATCCCCCAGCTAGGAATTTGACGCCCGTTTCCTCTGTTTTCTGGACGCATTTCCATGAGCACACACTTTTTGTGAATCTGAGATTTCGGCTCCCTGTGGTCCTTCAGTTGCCGTGCGAACGTCCCAGGTCACAGGGCTCCCGGACGCCAGGGCTTGAGTGCCTGCACCACGTGGGTGTGGCACTAAATGCCGATGTTCAGTGACTCCACTGTGCTCGTGGGCTGTGCCCAGTTTTCCCCTATGGAAATAAGCTACAGCTAATCCTTACACCACAGCCCTTATTCCAGTGTGAGACTGTCAGGAAACTCGGGATTTCTGTGTTAAAATGGGCTGCTGAAACAGGAGGCGAGCCCACAACTACAGGGATGTGTGGAGCGAGGTCAGGCCTTCAACTGCAGAGTGTATGCTTCTCCAACTCGAAAACAAAGGACATCTGAAAAACTTCAACACTCCAAATACCCAAGATCATTCTTTCCTCAAAACCAACACTTGGAAAAATGCTTTTTAAAACAGATAGTACTTGCTTTGGCAGCACATACACTAAAACAGATGAATGCTGTGCGTATGAACTGTTTGTAATTATTGGATTTTACAACCTCTCGTTCACTGCATCTCCACATTAACGATTCAGAAGTAAGGGAACGAACCTTTGTTTCCCTTAGTGGGCGAGGTATACATTCATGAAATTAACATTAGAAGACTTAGATAAAGTTAATTTCCAAAAAACTGTCCACAATGCAGCATAGATAGTGTTTAAGAAGATGGTGCTGACAACAGGATAAATTTAACAGATTTTCTCCACAGAAACTTCAGATGATCAGAGTTAAAAATCTCCAAATCTCCACAGTCCGGGAATGCTGGAGGGAGTCTCCCTCCAGCAGCAGAACTCGTGGGAGGTCTGGGGGGTGCGAGGCTCACCTTGGGGGTCCGCCTTCTTGTAGGCGTTCCAGCGTCCACAAAGCTGGTGGCTGAGTCGTGTTTGCTCTGCAGCTGCATGTGGAGCTTGGCGGCTTGACAGAACGCATTTCCTGCAGCTGAAGACGACACGTGAGTGAGTCAACACAGGGGCAGCCACCCCCAGGGCAGCCCTGCTCCAGCCCACGCATGGGGAAGGCCCCGTCCTGACGGTGGCACACGTGCATGTGACCCAGTCACCGCCAGTGGCCACAAAGACGCCCGGGACCCAATGGGCCAGCAACAAGTGCTGCTCTCAGCCTCAGGCCTCTGTCCACACTGACTGCACATTCAGCATTCAGCTCCATCCCCAGTGCAGGCCCCACACTGATGGGCGTCTCTGAGGAGACATGAGGCTGGGAGGATCCATTTCCACTGACCTGGCCGGCATAGCTGGAGAAATGGCAACAAAAGCAGCAGCAGCAGCACAAGCCCCCAGATCAGACCACCCAGCTTCAAGTCTTGCTCTGCACAGGACGAGAGGACTTCCAGGCACTTCTGAAGATACGGACTCACCAGTGTAGCCTGGGCCCTGCCAGTCTGAGCCAATGCTGGCCCAAGATTGGAGGTGGGACTGGAGAAGCCTGCCCACCAGGCCTTGACCTCTACCTTTGTGGATCATGTACCTGGCAGCCCAGAGGAGGGTCCAAGCTGCTGCTAAGTGGTGGGCAGGTACCTAGGACCTCCGGGTAGCTGGAAACTTCCCACCACAGTTCAGGAATGCGACAGCCCAAGAGCAGCTCTGATGAGTTGGGTCTCAGAAGTGTGTAGCATCACTGGACCTTCTAGGCAAAGTGCTCAGGACAGCGTGGCCCCAGAAACACATTCACGTGCTGGCCATTTTCATAACCACATGTATATCTGCCCTCAGAGCACATCTGTGCTTTGCCAGGTTGAAATGTCATTTCTTTTACAATTTAATCCTCCTCCTCCCACCAGTAATTTCATTTTTTGACAGTTTATCTATGCTGGCCATCCCAGAACCAATGGTGTTCCATCCCTTCCTGGCTGGGGTACAGCACAGCACGCAGGCTCTCCCGGGCTGGCTCCACTTCCCCGGACAGTATTGAAAGCGCTGATTTGACAATTTCATGCTCCCACCTTCCAAAACAAGCTGCTGGCTCACCTTTTCAATCTGAGCACTCACTCCAAACACCACTAACCTCCATCTCTACCAATGCGGAAGTATCTTTAAAGGAGCATATTATTAAAATAAAATTACACACCTTCTCAGACCGAGTTCCTCAACTGTAAACATCTAATTCCTGCCAGGATGATCTCTCAAGAGCAGAGTAGCAGGCAAATCAGACAAATTCTTTTATCCTCATAAAATAACTTCTAAAACTATAAAGAGATGAGATGCAGTGGTATCGTGATCACCACCCAGAGAAGGTGATGGCACCCACTCCAGGGTTCTGGCCTGGAGAGTCCCGTGGACGGGGGGCCTGGTGGGCTGCCGTCCACGGGGTGGCAGAGTCGGACACACCTGAGCGACGCAGCAGCAGCATGATCACCACCACAGCAACACGGAAACGATTTCAAAGAACCTAATTTTCTCTCAGTTTATTGTTTCCTTTTTTAACCACTTTTAAAATTGAGGTATAGTAGATTCACAATGTTGTGTTAGTTTGATGTACAGCAAACTGTTTCAGTTATATGTCTGTGTGTGTGTGTGTGTGTGTGTGTGTATATTCATTTTCAGACTCTTTTCCTTTATAGGCTATTACAAAATATCTAGTATAGTTCCTTGTGATATACGGTACGTCCTTGTTGTTTAATTTATAAACTGTGGTATCTGTTAGTCCCAAATTCAAGGAACCTAATACTCTGTAAAATACACTGAGTACCTGTCTACTGTGCTGCACATATGGGTCCAGGCCCTGCAGGCAGGGCAGAGAGAAAGCTTCCAGAAACATGCTGGCCTTCCAAGGTTTATGTTCCGGGGAGGGACTACACATAATAAAAGCAGAGACAATACAAACGAACAAATGGACTTCACTTATTTTTGCTAGATGGTGGTAAGGGCATCAGGGAAAAGGGAAGGGGCTTCCCAGAAGAGTGGACTGCCAGGGATGGCCAAGAGAGACCTCACTAAGAGGATGATGACATTTGTGGAAGGGCCTGGAGGAAAACAGGGACCAGCCACACCCTACTATGGGGAAGACAGTGTCAGAGGGAGGGCAGAGCACAGGCAGAGAGTCAGAGGAGGGAGCTGCGGAAGGAGTGGGTGGGTAGGAGAAGCGTCCAGAGTGAGGAGAGGATGGGAGACCAGCTAGACTCTGAAGGCCACCTTGAAGGATTATAACTCTGCCCTGAGATTACATGACCTGACTAGAGATTTAACAGGGCTACTTTGATTTCTTCATTAAAACAAACCGGTAAAGTCAAGAAGCAGGGAGATATCAGCCCAGGCAAGAGATCACAAGGGTAGGGGTGAGGCTACACATATATCCCTTTCAGTTACATAAACAGTAATGCTCCTCTGAAAGGAATTTTCAAAGGTTAGAATATCTGGTCCCCAGATAAACAAAGGAAAAGGTCTTTTTAGATAAGATCACTTTTTACACATTATTACAGGATCTGATCCTGGTTTTTCCAACAGTCATGTATGGATGTGAAAGTTGGATCATAAAGGCATCTGAGCCCTGAAGAATGGACAGTTTTGAACTGTGGTGTTGGAGAAGACTCGAGAGTCCCTTGGACTGCAAGGAGATCCAACCAGTCCATCCTAAAGGAGATCAGTCCTGAATACTCACTGGAAAGACTGATGCTGAACCTGAAGCTTGAATACTTTGGCCACCTGAAGTGAAGAGCTGACGCATTAGAAAAGACCCTGATGCTGGGAAAGACTGAGGACAGGAGGAGAAGGGGACAACGGAAGATGAGATGGCTGGATGGCATCACTGACTCAATGGACATGAGTTTGAGCAGGCTCCAGGAGATGGGGAAGGACAGGGAAGCCTGGTGTGCTGTAGTCCATGGGGTCACAAGGAGTTAAGACACAACTGAGCAACTGAACAACAACGCTAACAGGACCCAAACCAAAAAAAAAGAGGTGACGCTAATCCTCTTTTCTCCTCTCTTTTAAAATACATTATAATTCAGGGGCAAAGGCACTTTGAAAACAGAACATATCTTTCTTATCTAAATGTTTTAAAAATAATTTTACAGCCAGAAAGGACCTTTCAGGGCCATCTAAGCCAACAGCATCTACTTCACAGAACTGACTTGGAAGCGTCCGCCTTGAAAACAAGTGGAGAGACTGCACACCTTACGCTCACATGACTCGGCGTGGCTCGGACAACTGCATCAAGCTGGGAGAGCCCCTGGGGAAACAAATGCGCTTTGGGAGGGGAAGGCCCCTCACCTCAGGTCATCTGCAGGCTCAATGGGACCAGGGACCCACATACTGCCTGGTCAAAAGCCATGTCCATCTTCACTACAGAAAAACCCCTTCATGTAACCTCTTTTTTTTCAGGGGTAGAGGAAAGATTCTGCTTCTTGAATCAGTGTTGGAAAAGAGCCACCCTCTCTCGAAAAGAATTCTGATTTCATTTTGTGTACCTTCCCTGCGTAAAAGTATTATGTTAGAAAATGAGGAGTCTGTCAGGGTTCAGAAGTAACACCCCCATTGCCTCATTTCTCAGGGGACCACAATCAGTTATCAGGCTAAGGTATGGTTAGAAAGTCTCCACCAAGGTTTAGGCAAAGAAAAGCAGGCATTTCTATTTATCTGACATCTTTTTTAGTAACTTTTACTTCAACTTTCACTCCTTGTACTAAATTTAAGCACATGAGTAAACAGCAAAGGTTACCCTTCTTAACTCCAAGTGATAGTAAGTCTTTTTAATCACCACATGCCCACTGTAGCAGGTGTTTTGTAGACACTAAAGTAGACATGCCTTTATGCCTGAACTTCAATCAGTACTTCAAGCTTTGCTCCCTTGGATCAACAGCCTCCCTCCCCCACCCCACCCACACAGCCAGCAGTTTTTCTAAGGGGAAGGCAGAGAGTCATGTCCTTCTTCAAAGTGATTTTAAAGTTATTTGCCTGGAAAGTCAACAAACAACACCTTCATACTACCACTCCAGTTCTTGGCCATCTTGAACATGTTCGCAGCTCTGGTATACATTTCACAAGCCTCTTCTATTCTTGTGTTTCCTCTGAGAAAAACGTAAAGATGAAGTTAAGTTTTACAGTAACAACCATCCATGTCCCTAAATATCCCTCAAGTAACGGACATCTACCAAGCAATTACGACGTGCCAGACCAGTGCTAGAGAACCTTGCCAGCAGCTTGGACGGGACACTCTGATCACCCTTGCTGCCGCAGGTGAGGGAACCGAGGCCTAAGAGAGTAAACGCCACCCTGCGAGGATGACAGAGCACTGAGACGCAAACACCGCTGTGGCGGGACCCAGGGCCTACACCCTCAAGAGCGTCTTTTCCGTGCATGTGAACAGAAGCTTTACTTGTCCCGAGGAATGAGAAGTATATTTTTCAAAGGAGGCTGAATTTTGAAGGATAAAGACATTTTGATGCTTTTAACGTCCAAGAGCACTGTTTGTGTTCAGACTTAAAAACAAAACCCGACGCAGGAACAGCAATGCACGGCGTGAAAGGGGCCGGGGGTCCAGCCCCCACGCTGTGGAAATGCACTCTACAACATCCTGTGGGGGAACCTCACTGCTTTCAGAGTTTCCACTGCACCAAGCTGAGGCCTCTACGCCCACTGCTCCTCTGTCTCGTGTGCCTACCCTATAAACAAGAAAGAATGAAAGAACCAGAACAAGATGGGCTCTCCACAAGACACACCACACGCCAAGGGGAACTCCCGGCGGAAAATGGATGTAAGGACTAAGAGAGGGCGAGGCCAAGGCTGACTGCAGTCTGGAGGGGGAGCACTCCCATGCCACAAAGCTTGCAGAGGGCAGGTGCGGATCACGTGTGCCTCTACCTGGGGCAGTAACCACTGAGTGTCTGACTCCAGACTAGTACTTTAATTTCTTTGGGTCTCCAATCTTGCATGTGTAAACTGAGGGTAATACACAGTCTATACCTCTGGGTTATTATGAAGATCAGAAGAAATAATCCATACGGAGTGTCACTGTAGGGCTGGACCCAGAGTCAGTCAGGATGATCACTGTAACTAGATTCATGTACTGAAGGCATACAAACTCTGGAATATTTGTATACCTCATAAGTGATCTGTATCTAGAATATATAAAGAACTCTTACAACTCAATAACAAAAAGACTAATGATTCAAGTAAAAATGGGCAAAAGATCTGAATAGACACTTCCCCAAAGCTTAAAAAAAAAGACATAGCCAATAAGCCCTTGAAAAGATACTCAACATCATTAAACATCAGAGAAATGCAAATCAAAACCACAAATAAGATAGCACTTTACTCCCACCAGGCTGGTTAGAATCAAAAGAGGACTAAAGAAGGATAGGAAGGATGCAGGAAACCGGCACTCTCGTTTTACTGCCAGTACAAGTGGCAAACGGGATAAAAAGCTACCCTGGGTAGGTCTGGCAGCTGTGCAAAAGGTTAAACATAGTTACTGCATGACCCCAAATTCTACACCAAGGCACATACCTAAGAGAGATGAACACATCGGTCCACTCAAAAACTTGTACACAAATGTTCACAGACGCATAGCTCATGACAGACAAAAGCAGATACAACCCAAATGTCCATCAACTGACAAATGATAAATGAAGGTGGTATACACACAGTGGAGCAGATCAGACAATAAAAAGGCAAGATGTACGGAAGGACGCACTGATTGTGCTACAAAGCAGAAGACCTTCACGACATCATGTGGGAAAGGGCTGCAACAGGCTGGTTCTAGAGCTGGGAGTGCTGGAGAGAAATGAAGGGGGTGGGCAGAGCTTTTCTTGGGTGATGAAAACATGCTAAAACCACCTGCTGTGCTAACTGCATCGTTTAGCGAATATGCCTAAACACTACTCAAGTGGACACTCTGGATGGGTGAAGAGTATGGTATTGGAATTATACCTCAATAAAGCTATCTCTCTGTCCTCTAAAAAAACCCCCTTCGGGTGGGTATGTCATACAGCCAGGGACAGGATGGCAACAAACCACACCAATAATAAAGAGCAGAAGGAGCAGACTTCTCGCTCACACCTTCATACTCCTTTTTCTTCACTTCAAAGCTACATTTTAAAAAAGCTAATTATTGTGATGAACATTCCCAACTCAAGAAAGCTTTCAATCCTGGCCACAGCTCCTTGGAGCTAACAAAGGGCTTGCCTCTTTCTGTGTCTTATTTTTCTAAAGTGTACCAGGAATCTTGAACTGTAATTACAGTGCAATCATTCTTATTAAAGGTTTCCAAATAAAACTAGCTTAATTAAAATGTACTTTATCCTATTATTTTCAAAAGCAATTTCAGCTAAGAATAATAGAACGCCTACAGCATGCTAAGTCTTATGCTGCACGTTTCCATGTGCTTTATCCACCTTCAGTATTACGACTGCAAAAGATGACATCTCCGTGTTGCTGTCGTCCAGTCACGAAGTCGTGTCTGACTCTTTGTGATCCTATGGACTGCAGAATGCAGTCTCCATATTACAGAAGGGAAAACACTGTACCTGGAGGTCAATGGCCTGTCATCCAGCCAAGGTCAGTGGTGGAGTGGACACCTGGTGTCAGGTTCAGCGATCTCTACAAAACTAATGGGTGAACTCTGCGAGACCCAAGACCCTGGCAAATAGATGGGGAAACAGGGGAAACAGTGGAAACAGTGGCAGACTTTATTTTTTTTTTTTGGCTGTATGCAGCCATGACATTAAAAGACGCTTACTCCTTGGAAGGAAAGTTATGACCAACCTAGATAGCACCTCACTTAACAGAATCACCAGAAAAGTGCTGACGTTAACAGCACCAGAGAGCTCACATGTCATAAACAGACACAACTTAAAGAATACATGAAAAAATTGTCACCCTGCTTATTTAACTTATATGCAGAGTACATCCTGAGAAACACTGGGCTGAAAGAAGCACAAGCTGGAACCAAGATTGCCGGGAGAAATATCAATAACTTCAGATATGCAGATGACACCACCCTTATGGCAGAAAGTGAAGAGGAACTCAAAAGCCTCTTGATGAAAGTGAAAGGGAGAGTGAAAAAGTTGGCTTAAAGCTCAACATTCAGAAAACGAAGATCATGGCATCTGGCCCCATCACTTCATGGCAAATAGATGGGGAAACAGTGGAAACAGTGGCAGACTTTATTTTTTTTTGGCTTTATGCAGCCATGACATTAAAAGACGCTTACTCCTTGGAAGGAAAGTTATGACCAACCTAGACAGCATATTAAAAAGCAGAGACATTACTTTGCCAACAAAGGTCCGTCTAGTCAAGGCTATGGTTTTTCCAGTGGTCATGTATGGATGTGAGAGTTGGACTCTAAGGAAAGCTGAGCAACAAAGAATTGATGCTTTTGAACTGTGGTGTTGGAGAAGACTCTTGAGAGTCCTTTGGACTGCAAGAAGATCCAATCAGTCCATCCTAAAGGAGATCAGTCCTGGGTGTTCACTGGAAGGACTGATGTTGAAGATGAAACTCCAATACTTTGGCCACCTGATGCAAAGAGCTGACTCATCAGAAAAGACCCTGATGCTGGGAAAGATTGAAGGCAGGAGGAGAAGGGGACGGAAGAGGATGAGATGGTTGGATGGCATCACCGACACAATGGACATGAGTTTGGGTAGGCTCTGGAAGTTGGTGTTGGACAGGGAGGCCTGGCATGCTGCAGCTCATGGGGTCGCAAAGAGTCAAACATGACTGAGTGATTGAACTGAACTTAAACTGAAAAAATTTACTTTTAAGTCACTCCAAATGCCTACTGTGTTCTCTACCTGTGAAAATTGATTTTTGTGAGTTTTAAAGAAAAATAGTTTTGACTGACTCTGATCCAGAGCCCTTAGAACTGAGGTAGAAGATTCATGAAAACAGAAACAAGCTTCAGTGAGGAGTCTACATTGTAAGTGATACAGTAGAGCACGCAGTGGGCTTCCTGGGTGGCTCAGTGGTGAAAAGCTGTCTGCCAGTGCAAGAGACACAGAAGATTTGGGTTCGATCTCTGGGTCAGGAAGATCATCTAGAGAAGAAAATGGCAACCCACTCCAGTATTCCTGCTGGGAAATCCCATGGACAAAGGAGCCTAGAGGGCTATAGTTCATAAGGTCATAGAAGAGTTGGACATGACTTAGCAACTGAACAACAGCACATGGCACTAACCTAGCCAGAAAACACTAAGAAAATAACGTTCTTACCAAGGAGGTCAAAATGCTGAGAAAAGAATATTTAACTGCAGGCTAGAAAAATCTGATTGCCTGACACCCCCACCCCAGGTTCCACAGAGGAGATGGGGTGAGAGCGACACACACCCCTCTCCGGCCCCCGTCGCCCAGGAGCCCAGAACAGCAGAGCTGGGTCCAAGCCCCTGACTCTCCTCCCTGCCCCTTCCTGTTTAGGAGGGAAACACTCAGCCTGGGAAAATCACAGCCTATTAGTCCAGAGAGCTCAGATGACATCTACATGCAGAAAAGACTATTAACCATCCAAAATCTTGCATTTTCCTCATGATGAGTGAAAGCTATCTGGAGGCCCCAGGAAACTGTAACTGAGCACATGGGCGGTGAGGGTGGGGAGACACCAAGGCAAGAGCCGTGGGCACCAATGGCTCATGGTGCCTGTAACTGCTTAACTGAAATCCTTTGCTTTTTCACAAACCAGTAACAAGAGGTGTGGCTGCAAGGAGGGAGGCTTTGGAGTCGGACTGCCGACAAACATGCGAGTATCCATCAGCTCCCAACCCTTTCCCCCAGACCCACAGCACTCCCAGAGCAGCCGGCAGAAGCCAAGTGGGGGCTTAGCCTCGACCACCATGTGCTCTGCCTTGGACCCTGCGATTCCACCCTCTGAGAACGTCTCACTTTACTTCTATTTAACAAAAAAGAATCAGATTCTCAAATGTAGGAAACAATCTGAGACATTTAAGGAGTGTCTGACCAAAGTATATGCATTTAAGCATAACTTTTTGAAATAAAGTTACAAGAACAGGTACAGCACATAAAGCTGGTGGGACTTTTATCTGGTAATAGCTCCATACGAGGGGTCACGCCTCCTGTAGAGGGGAGATATGTATAGACTGGATTTTTAGTAAAACAAACCAAGATACTTAAACATTACAAGGAAGCTAAGAATAGGAATTACTGGATAAACTCAGAAATGACTCACACGCAACATGACTTGTCAAGAGAAACTTTTATATTTAGTTTCAATCTTCAAAAACTTTGATTTTTTTAAACAGAATTTAATCGTTGAGACTTGAGATTCCTATAGGACAATGGTAGCTGCCTAAATACAAAAACACATCCTTGTATCTTCTGGAACCACACAGATCAACAAGGAGTGGATACAACCAACAGATTGGATCCACTCAACGAATTGGAGACCACTGAGTCAGAAGTCAACAAGATTTCATTTAAGAAAGCTGGGGCAGTAAAAACCCTGAACCAGCAGAGCTAGGGGCTTCCCAGGTGGTGCTAGTAGTACAGAACCCCCCTGCTGATGCAGGAGACACAGGTTCAATCCCTGGGTCAGGAAGATCCCCTGGAGGAGGGCATGGCAACCCACTCCAGTATTCTTGCCCAAAAAATCTCATGGAGAAGCCTGGCAGGCGACAGTCTATAGGGTCACTCAGAATCAGACACAACTAAAGCGACCTAACATGCTAGCGATCAGGAGGGGACACGTGGACACAAGAAGGGGTGCAGCAGGGTCCCACAAGCACAGTTCACAGGCAGCAACGCCCCTGCAGAGAGGGGCTGCAGTGTGGGATCCAGGAGGCAAGTATGAGACCTGGAGGGCAAGGGGGCCCGGAAGTGGGGCCTGGCTAGAGGTATCAGGCTCCAGTAGATGTGCTTCTTGGGGAAGGAAGGAGAGAGGAGGCTTGGCAGTTAGTGAAAGAAAGCAGCACTGGAAATAAACTCAGGGTTTTGGTAAACAGAGGAGGCAGAACTGCAGTGGCAGCAAGCCCCAACCCAGCCCCAAAATCCTAGTCATCAAGGAAACCACACCAGCGTATGGACAGAAGGTGCTGTGAAGGTAACATGAATTTAGGAGAAAGAACACTCCCAATGTTGGCCCTTCCCCAGGTGAGCAGTCTGCAGTGACTTCTCTCATGACAGGCCTCGCAAGGCCACCATCTGAGCTCGCGGTCAGGCATGTGCTCCTTGACACACTCACAATCATTCTGGACCAGACATCCACTCTGCCTTCATGTTCAGTACTGTATTCAATGGATTATATGAGACAGTCAACACTTGACTATAAAACAGGCTCTGTGCTAGATTGTTTCGTCCAGCTGTAGGCTAATGGAAGTGCTCTAGTAGGCCAGGTAGGTGTGTTAAACACATTTTCAACTTACAATGGGTTTATGGGGACATAACCCTACTGTAAGCAGAGAGAGACCTATACAAATACCTGAATCCCCCTGACACACACACACCCTGAATAGAGGGGTAAGTAGAGCACATTCACTGACTGGCATACAGGCAGGTAATGCATGCTTCCCAGGGCAGACAAAACACTAGATTCCCAAGTAAGGAAATCAGGCTAAAGGTAGTAAAGAAGATTCACAGGGCAATAGTGTACTCCTCTGGTGACAGAAGCACAGACGACCCCTGCAGCTTCTGCTCCCACTCCCTCCCTCCAAGTCAACCCTGGCCACTGTGCCTGGACTCAGTGAGGGAGGGGAGCTGCCCTCTCCCTGGGGCCGGGCAGCACAGGCCACATGGCCACAGGCATCAGATAATCCTCTTAACTAACACAGCCCTAAAACAAGCAATCACAAGTAACAAAGCAAAGACTGCTACCCTGGTATCAGAGGAGGTAGAATTTGGGCTCAAAAGTATCAAATGAAATAGAGAAATTCACTGCATAATACTCAAGATATAATTCAAATGAAAGTATACTGGTTGTGAACATCTAGGCACCCAAACATGGCAGCCATCTTTATAAAGCAAAAATCACAGGAACCCCGAAAGCCAAAATAATCTTGAAAAAGAAGAACAAACCGGAGGGCTCACACTTACTGATTTCAAAACTTACTGCAAAGCCATAGTAATCAAAACAATGTGGTACTGGCAATAAAGACAGACATAAAGACCAGTGGACTAGAATAGAAAGCCCATGAAAAATCTTTGCATTTATGGTCAAATGGTTTTCAACAAAGGTATCAAAATATTCAATAAGGACGAGACTGTCTTTTCAACAAACTGTGCTGGGACAATCGAATACTGATTTGCCAAAGGATGAAGCTGGAGCCCTACATATGGTGGTGGTAGTGGTATAGTCACTAAGTCGTGTCTGACTCTTGCCACCCCATCGACTGTACGCAGCCCGCTAGGCACCTCTGTTCATGGGATTTCCCAGGCAAGACTGCTGTAGTGGGTTACCATTTTCTTTTCCAGGGGACCTTCCCCACCCAAGAATCGAACCCAGATCTCCCACTGTGCAGGCAGATTCTTTATTGACTGGGCTATGAGGGAAGCTCCAGCCTTATGCACAGCCTTATGTGAAAATTAACTCAAAATGGATCAAGGACCTAAATGTGACACTTAAAACAGCAAAAACTCTTAAAAGAAAACAGAGCAAAAGCTTCATGACACTACATTTGCCAATGGTTTCTTGGATATGACACTAAAGGCACAGGTTAAAAAAAAAAAAGACAAATTGAACTTCATGAAAATTAAAAAAAAAAAAAACACAAACACTGTGCATCACAGACACTATTCAGAGAGTAGAAAGGCAACATACAGAATGGGAGAAAATATCCTCAAATCACATACCTGATAAGGGATTAACATCTGGAATATATAGCAAACTCCTAAAACTCAAAACACCAAAAGAAGTCAATTCAAAAATGGATAGCCAACGGGAATCTGCCGTATAGCTCAGGAAACTCAAACAGGAGCTCTGTGTCAACAACCTAGAGGGGTGGGATGGGAAGGGAGATGGGAGGGAGTTCCAAAAAGGAGGGGTTATATATATACCTATGGCTGATTCATGTTGAAGTTTGACAGAAAACAGCAAAATTCTGTAAAGTAATTATCCTTCAATAAAAAATAAATTAATTTTAAAAAAAGACAAAGGACTTGAATAGACATTTCTCCAAAGAACATATATGAATGACCAATAGGCATATGAAAAGATGCTCACATCATTAATAATTAGGGAAATGCAAATCAAAGCTACAATGAAATATAACCTCAGACCTGTTAGAATGGCCATTATTTATAAAATACCAAGTGCTAGAAGGAAGCATGTAAAGAAATTAGAATCTGTGTGCATTGTTGGTAGGAATGTAAAATGGCACAACCACCATGGACAAAAGTATGGCAGTTCCTCAAAAAATTTAAAATGGGATTACTATATAATCCAGCAATTTCATTTTGGGGCATATACACGAGAGAATGAAAAGCAGGCTCTGGAAGAGATACCTGTACAATCATGTTCATGGGTGAAATGAATAATTTCCTTAAAAATACAATTTACCAATACTGACTTCAGTAGAGATACGAAGTTTAAACATTTAAACATTTCCAGGGGAAAAAAGAAAAGTATCAAGGAAATTAACACCAAAAAGTCGAACATGACTTCACTTAAGAGGATTCTATTTAAAAATGCAGAGACCAGAGCATGGGGAAAAAAAAAGAAAAACTTAAAAATTGTTTTTATGAGGCCCTTGTGACATCAGTGCTTCAATCTGAAAAAGACTACACACATACACACACTGCAAATAAAAGAACTTGAAACAAAATAATTTAAAACAGTATCCAACAGTCCATTACAAAATTCATATATTATAATTCAGGGGGTTATTCAAGGGATGCCAGGACAGTTCAGTATGAAGATATCCCTTGGTTAATGTACTAATAACTAAAGGGAAAAAGTCATGCTTACCTCATAGTTATTGAAAAGGCCTTAAAATAGAAGTCTTTCATTCAATCCATAATGAAAACACCCATTAAAACCAGAATCAGCAGATACCTCCTTACTGTGAAAAACATGTGTTTTAATCCAATAAAGTACTGATCTATTAACTTGTTAGATTTTAATTAAATTAACATTCCTAAGTTCTATTAATATTCAAATACAGACATGATTAACATTCTGAAATTCTGCTTACAAAATCTCCTTACTGTGAACTCCTACGTATCACTCACCAAAAGTGCTTAAATACAAAAGTCTTGCTGATTTTATACGCTGATCAAATGAACTCAAAGTGAAAGCGTAAAAATGAATTATAAAGTCTCCTATAACTAGGATGATCCTCAGAAGATGCACTGTCACGTAAACCATGCTACCTTCTTCATTTTCAGCAGAATCAATGAACAGTATCTAAAATTAGTAAGGTAGCAGAAGTATTCTAAAATTATTTAGAATCATGGTAGCAACCATCGGAAGAATCAAAAGGAAAGTTAAAAACAGTTACCTTTGCTGAGTAAGATTTAGGAGCATGAGGATTCAGGGAAAACTCTACTTTTCAACTGAAACCGTTCTGTACTCCTTGTCATTTCCTACCATATGTAGCTGCTACATTTACAACGAACAGGTATTGAAGGAAACACAGAAGAAAGAAACATGGACTCCCCTTCACTTCGTTACCTTTGCTCTTCAAACTAAACAAAAAAGCACAAGAAAACAAATCAGCATCTGTAAGGCATTCACCGGAGTCCCCTGCAGGCCCAGGGAGGTGCTGGGCCACAGCCAGCAAACAAGGCAGACCCTCAGGCCCTTACACCCGCGAGCCGCAGGCCACCACAGTCCTGGTCCTCCCTACCACTGCTAAAGGACTGCACCTCACAGGGCTCACGGGAACGAGAGAATACGGTGAACACTGCAAAAATGCAAACAGAAAAAGGCCAATCGTGATCATCATTTGATATATGAAATAATTGGACACTAAAAATCAAAAACCCAAATGATCATAATACAGCCCTGTGCAGCACCTCATTCAATCCTTACAGCTCTGACAAGTAAATTCTTTCCCTCTGCCCATGCGAAAGCTAAAAAAAAAACAGAAGCTCTGAGTACGATTTGCTTGGCCAGGCTCACCAAGCCAGTATACTAGAATCTGTATTTAGATTCTAGATACTAGAATCTGGCCTTCTTACATATATACACACACATACACACACACAGTGTGTGTACATATTATTATGGCTCACATATATATTACATAATACATAACAGGCTATCTATTACATAAAAATATAATAAGTATAACATACATATTTCTTACACTGTACTACCTGTCTCCAAATCTGAGCTTTATAATTTTTTTTTTCAAGTTCAATCTGCACCTAAATATCTACTGTAACTGAGGTGGACCTAAATGCTTTACAAATGCCATCATATGTCCCCATCATAATTTGGCAAAATTTAAACAGTCTTTGCCAAAATAAAGCTGAGTGAAAAATACTGATAATGACCCACAATGCTTAAGAAATACTCCCAATTTTCACAAGTAGCTAAGAAATATAGATTCAGTTATTTCTGAGCAAACCTATAAGAGGCTTCTCAGATGGCACAGCAAACAAGGCAATGGCACCCCACTCCAGTACTCTTGCCTGGAAAATCCCATGGACGGAGGAGCCTGGTAGGCTGCAGTCCATGGGGTCGCGAAGAGTTGGACAAGACTGAGCGACTTCACTTTCACTTTTCACTTTCATGCGTTGGAGAAGGAAATGGCAACCCACTCCAGTATTCTTGCCTGGAGAATCCCAGGGACGGGGGAGCCTGGTGGGCTGCCGTCTACGGGGTCACACAGAGTTGGACACGACTGAAGTGACTTAGCAGCAGTAGCAGTCACTTCAGCAGTCACTGCAGCAGTCACTGCAGCAGGCGCAGTGGTAAAGAATGTGCCTGCCAATACTTGAGACATGGGTCTGATCCTTGGGTGGGGAAGATCCCCTAGAGTAGGAAATGGCAACTCATTCCCATATTCTTGCCTGGAAAATTCCATGGGAGCCCAATGGGCTACAGTCTAGGAGATCACAGAGTCAGACATGACTGCGGATGCACACAGCCCTATATGGCCTTTCATTAAATTTACTTTGACACTGCCAGATTTACAGCTCTTATAAGCTTTGAGCCTGGGGAACATTCAAGAGCATGGAAAGATAGGGTTAACCACCCAGAACCTGCTCCCACAGTCAGTCTTAAGCCACTCTCTTCCACAGGTAGTGTTCCCCACTGTGGTCTCCTATAACAGGATGGCGATACAGTACAGGCTGTAGAAATGCTAAGCCATCTTGTTGTCAGACCTAGGTCAGCTGACCATCAGTTCATTAAGATGGTAAACTAAAATTTGATGTTAACTACAAAATTCAATAGCTCATCTTTGGAAACAAAATCAAAGCCCAGCCCTTTCAGTGGCAATTCTGCTACACTAAGCTAAGCCAGTGAAGGAGTTAAGTTTTAACTGAATTCCACAACTCCAAGAACACATCGCTGTTGGTCTGTCAGTCACGCAGAAAGACTGACCATCATGACAGCAGTTTCTTGTGAGGGCTCAGCAGGTCCTTTCTTGCAGGGAAATGTGGGGAAGACCAGCAAGGAACACAAACATCTCGCGGGTGAGCCTGAACTTGTGCCTTATGTACAGAAGAATGCATGACTGACTTCTTCATATTTTCGGCTAATTTTACTGAAAGCAACAAAAAAGGAAGAGCCACATAAGAGCAGTGAGAAGGCTGCATTGCCACAAAACTAGCACAGTGTGTGGGTCGACACTGAGCAAAGGGGATCCACTCTTACACATGTTTAAACCTGCAATTGGGTTAACCAGCCCCAGGTGTGAAACATTTGCAGTAAAGCAGGTTGAGCGCCTGTAACGGCCACCAACGCCCCAAACAGCATCACCTGCCCCCAGTAAAGTGCTGTCAGCTCTTACACAGGTGGGCTTAGTGACACCGATATGTGGGTATGTGCTGTTAACTTAGGAATCTGACATGCAGATGGACTGCACTGTGGTTTAAAGCCAGGAAAAATTCTCTGGCTAAGGGAGCTAGGGCAGAGAGGATTAATACAGGTATCCCAGCCCAGAAAGTTGAAGACAGGTGCCAAGTGATGCCCAATGTAAGGTAAGATTTTGAACACCCAAAACTGATACAGAATCTGTCTTCCCACTGTCACTGACAGAGAATCTAGCTGTTGGGTTCAAAGAATTATGTAACGTTATTAAAGCTCAAAGAACTGAGTACCCTTCCTCCCCAAGCTTTTCCAGAGACAAGCATTACTAAAACACAGTCCTCCACAGTATAAATAACCCTTATGTGGTGCAAAGCTCTTTCAAATATTGATATTTTACTTCATTAAAAGCCCAAGGATGCAGTCCAAAAAGTCTCTGACTCTGAAATCCTGGCAAAGTCAACTTCATCTGTTTGGTTCTTTGTTTCCTTGATAAATAACCAGGCTTGATAATTCTGATGAAGATGCTAATTAATAATCCTCATCTTTAAGACTAAACATTTTATAAGCATATATTCATGGAACCTTCCCTCACTTCTCTTACACTCATCTTACAGCACAGGAAACTGAGGCACGGAGAGGCTAAGGAACTTGCCCCTGGTCCCAGAGCAAGGACAGTACACCGACCTGCTGGATCCACGTCAGTCCTAAGACGCAATGACTTCCGTGCAAACTGAGGCTGAATGCTGAGGATGAAGTGTTCCTACAATGCTCCACAACGAAACAGGTGATCAACAGTCAAGAAGAAAAAATAAAAAAAGACGTTTCTCTAAAGACAAAATGCATTTCTAAAATCCTTTTAGGATTACTGGTTCAAGATGTGGTCAAATTTCACAAGAAGCACAACCAACACCTCTTCATCGAAAGGAGCCAGAGGAGCATCCCTCTGAGAATCATCAAGTGCTGTCAGGAGCTTTTTTCTCTGCTGATTACAGATTCTCTTCCAGGGATGCGAATCCGGACTGGAAATGCTGTGCCATTAAGATCACCTCCCAGCTCGAGGTGCTATGACATTAAATTTTACTGGAATAAACTGTAACTGTTTTGTGAACCAGAGAAAGGAGTTACTGCTTGGTGTTAAGGTCAGGTATAAGACAGGGTTCCTTATAGTACTGTCATAACTTTTAAAGGAGTACAAATTTGTAATTCATGGCTATACTCTAAACCATACATGATAAATTTAGAAACCACCAGGGATAAATGCCTTGGGGAAGGCAATGGCAACCCACTCCAATACTCCTGCCTGAAAAATCCCATGGATGGAGGAGCCTGGTAGGCTGCAGTCCATGGGGCACTAAGAATCTAAGAGTCACTAAGCACGACTGAGTGACTTCACTTTCATGCACTGGAGAAGGAAATGGCCACCCACTCCAGTGTTCTTGCCTGGAGAATCCCAGGGACGGGGGAGCCTGGTGGGTTGCTGTCTATGGGGTCGCTCAGAGTCGGACACGACTGAAGCGACTTAGCAGCAGCAGGGATAAATGCCTACAGAGGTTCTCGAAGGCAGGAACCGTTACCTTCCTGCATCTTTGCATCCTATATTAGCCGCACTGCATGAAACCTGCATTTAAGCGTTTCTTGGAGATTATCAACACTGGTAAAATATCACAACTCAAACAACGAAGGTGGCAAAACAAGGAGATTCCAAACTGAATTTGCAAATGCTCTGGGTGTTGTCCAAGGGTCTTTCGCTTTCATAAGAAGATACAGAAAACCACCAGGAATTTTTGTCCTCCCTCATCCTAAACAGCTGAATCATTCACCTCCTCAACCAGCCAGAATTCTTCCAAGAAATGTCAGTGTAGGCTCTGCTTTTTGGGAAGTCCGAATTTAAGACCTTCCCTAGCAGGGGGCAGAATTACAGGAATTGAACGGGATTTCCAAGGGACGCAGATTTCGAGGAGCTGCGTTATCCCTAAGCCAAGCGGAGACCCCTGGCTATCACACCAATCTCTGGCGAAGCAATGGCACCGGGCTGAGAGCACGTCCTCACTCACCCCAGGGCTATTACCAGTGTGCTTGGCGCAAGGCGCACGGGCACAGGGCGGCGGACTGTGGGCCGGGCGCCCGAGCAGGGGTCTGGGGCCCGCCTCTCCCCCGAGCCTCACGCCCACGCGGGACTCCAGAGAGGGGCGGGCCGACTCCAGGCGAAAGAACAAACCTGTGTGGCCGCCGCGGGGTCACGCACATTCGTGCTCGGCCAGTGGGGGCCGGGACCCGCCACCCGCGCGGGGTCGGGGGGGTGGGGGTAGGTGGGCCCCTCCGAGGGTCCTAGAAGATCTCGGAAGGGCATGTAGGGGGCCCTGGGGTCGTC
>SJXQ01006140.1:275749-296301 GCA_006408695.1 Aepyceros melampus
GGGGGATCTGGGGAGGCAAGGGGGGGGGTGCGGGAGATGGGGGGGGGTCCCTGGAAGCAAGGTGGGGGGCTCTGGGGATTCTAGGGGGTCCTTGGAGGCAAGATGGGGAGCTCCGAGGGCCCTCCGAGGGTCCTAGGGCCATCCCTGGAAGGATGTGTGGGCTTCGGGGATCCTAGAGGATCCCTGGAGGGCGTGGGGGTGCCCCGGGGATTCCAGGGAGTCCCTGGAGGCAAGGTGGGGGACTTTGGGGATCCTAGGGTATCCCTGGAGGGCGTGGGGGGCCCTGCGGCGCCCTGGAGACCCCAGGGGGCGCCGAGGAGACCTAGGGGAATTTCTGGAGGGTGTGTGGGGATTAGAGGGCCCCCGGGGCGCTCTGGGGGCCGCCGGGCAGGGACGGAAACCCTCCCCGGGGCACGCGCGGTCCGGCGCTCACCCAAACAGCCCTCGGAGGAAGGAGTGGGAGGCCTTGACTCGCTTCTCGGCCTCGGCCATCAGCTGCACCGCCTCTCTCTCCTTCCCCGCGTTGTCCATGTCGCCAGCCTCACTCACCGCCACAACCTCCTCAGCAGGCCGGACGCGCCGCCCGCACCTCCCAGCCCTCTCTCAGCGGCCTGGCGCAGAGGCGCGGCGCGCGGCCTCTCGGGAGTTGTAGTCCAGGCGGTGCCACGGCCGTCCTCTCGCAGCGGCCGGGAGCAGAGGCACGGCGCGCGGCCTGTCGGGAGTTGTAGTCCACGCTCGGTCCGCGGGAGCCTGCTAGACGTCCGCTTTCGTTTCCTGAAGGGCGCAGAGCCGGCAGACAGCTGGAGCCTGGAGGCGGGTGCCTGACTTTCTCTGTAGGACCTTCGGACCAGGAAAGCGTTTGGCCTTTAAAGATGCGGGAGATGGAAAAGGACCCGCGGTTTCCAGGGAAGACGGCCTGAAACGGCAGCATCCCGTTGCATCAGGAGTCCTTCCCCAGGACGACCGACCGTGGCCAGGTGTTGGTCCGGGGGCGCGGGATAACGGAGCGGGTGAGGACACGGCGGATGCCCGCAGGAAACCTCGATCGCACGCGAACTCCGCGAGCGATGCAGGGTGGCCACGGGAAACGGGCCCTAACCCTGCGAGGGTCACGCGCCCATCGCTCAGCTCCAGGAGGACCCAGTTTATCTGAAGAGCCAGGCAGTTAAGAAGGAAGCATTTGCCCCAGGACAAATTCACAGTTGGTTTTCGGTCTGCATGTGAATGTCTGTCTTCTTACCTGGTTACCGAAGAAAACTTCCATATATAGGATCTGTGCGTAATCCTCTGTTGACTGAATTCTTTTCAATGGACTAGAGCCATTGAGCTCTCTTATTGACAGAATGCTGGCCACAGTGTGGAGTGGATTTTTTAGGACACAGTTCTGCCTGCCAGGACGACGTCTATTCTCCTAGGAGAAGTATTCATAGACAGACGCTCTCTCGTTCCGGTGATTTCCCGGCCTGTCCCAGAGGGAGTTATTCTGTAATGCAAAGTCTAGACCATTCATATTTGGGAATACTAAAGCAAAGGTAGTGATGCGATTATGAAAGTCACTACCAAAGGAGAACTTGTGACAGCTTCAAACTATTAATACATACACTATGCGCACTGGCACACAAAATACATCTAAGAAAATGAAGCCTGTCTTGACAGAGCAAGGCAAATGGGGTCAAACTCCTAGAAAGAAAGGTCACTAAAGCATATGTCACAGAGTTCCTACAGTGCAGGCACTTCAGAGGCAGAAGGAAGCCTTAGATTCTCAGGTGGAGTTTATTTCTTTTCACTACATCCATTATTCTGACTTCAAAAAACTAATTTGGAGCAGGATTGGGAAAGGAGAAGGCAGGAAATTAGAGGCAATACTCAATGTGGAGTAAAGAGAAAAACTGCAAAAAGTGGGCATGAGCATCTGAGAAGCAGAGCAGCCTCTGTGGATTTGGTGGTGGGACCAACCCAGAAGCTCCAAGGGCAGCATCAGCATGTTGATTAAAGCAGTTCCCAAAGGATGTTCAAGAAATACCGATCCCTAACCCCCTAGCTCTCTGTGTCGGCATCTCCTGAAGCTGGAGTCTAGAAAGTGTCTGTTTAAGAAACATGTAGGAAATTGACTGGTAGACATGGCTTGGTGAGGAGTGGGATGAACTGTGAGAGTGGATGCTGTGTGTAGAACAGGTAGCAGAAAGCTGCTGTATAACACAAGGATCTCAGCTTGGGGCTCTATGACGGCCTGGATGGATGGGATGCAGAGGGTGGGAGGGAGGCCCAAGAAGGAGGGGATATATGTATACAGCTAGCTCATTCACTTTGTTGTACAGCAGAAACTGACACAACATTGTTAGAACTATATGCCTATAAAAAAGAACACTACTATTCTAGAGCATCCAATTCATGTACCAAGTGTAACATATCAGTTCACCATTGTGGCATATTTGAGTTTTGTCACATTTGGCTGTTACCAAAATACTCAAGTCCATCCCAAGATGCAAGAAAGGCTTTCCCAGAAGCAGTCACGTGAACCTGGCTGCTCTAGGGTGTGGGGTCTCTTCCCCTCCACGCTCTGCACAGGTGACAGGATCAGGAAATGTGTGATATTTGCTGCCCACAGGTTCCATACTTGCCCCTGTGCCTACTCCCTAGCATCTATTTGTAACCAAATCAATACCAGGGTACTTTTGCAGTCATTTGTGGACATGGGCAGAGCAGGAGGCCTTGGCATGCCCGATGCTCATGAGGACAAGACCATGCTGCTCTCTTGTTACAAATCAATTGCCGGGGTCCAGCCCTGGTGGATCCAGGGAATTCGAAGCGGGGACAGAGTCGGCGAAGAGGGATTAATTAGAAATATAAAGAGCGGTTAGAGAAGAATAATGTAGTGAAAAAAGAGAAGAGAAAAGAGGCTGATATTCCTTGGTTTACACGGAAAGCTAATAAAGTCTCAAGACAAGAAACTTGCACCGTCTAAGTTAGGCCACAGGCGCCCACTTGAATAGCAGAGGGTGCCCTCCCTTGGGCTCCCTCTCACGTGGGTCTTAGAAGCCCAGGCACATAAGTAGACACGGTGAGCCTCTGTGTTCCAAGGGATCAGCCTGAAAAAGAGGGAGAGAGAGAGAGAGAGTTGACACGGAGGAGGCCAAGCTTGTGCAAAAAACCCCATAATTTTATTTTCAAAAGGTGCTATATACCCTAAGTTTTACATAATGGAAGATACAGAGTCATGCAGTGGCAGCAGTCCTGACCCTTATCAATACCAGGCTTTCTTTCTGCATATCTTTCCATATACAAAAGGTCTCAGGTGATTTACATTATCTTCTGGCCAAGAGGCCTGTTAACACTTTATGGCTCTCTTCCTTAATGAATGTTAATATCATTTTCCCTGAAGTGTTTTTCTTTAATCTGCATCACCCTCAAAGCACTAAAGTTACATCCCTGTAGAACAAAGGTGCAGTGGGTTATAACAAAGAAGGTACTTAACTCAAAGATCTAATGTTGCTAATACCAGGGCTACTACCTGTTTTTTCTACATACCAACTATATCAACAAATAAAAGATATGAAAACTTGGCAGCAAGTATTGACTCAACAATGAAACCATTAATCAGTCCTATTCTAATGATTTTGACTCCTCAGAAGCCCCTACATCCCTAGGATGTTTTAAGCTTCCTGTGCCTCTCGAGGTCGGGAGGCCGCAAACAATCACTGTGCAGCTGTAAGAGTCCGGACAAACCTGTCAGACAGCTAGAAAGCCATCAGAGGGGTTTCTGGATTGAAACACTTATTATGCCTAGGAGATGTATTATTTAAAAGCTCTAAATTAACTTTTTCCAGAAAAAGATGGTGGGGGATAGCCCCCTGTTAATGTCAGAGGAGTTGGTGAAAGACACAATATAGTTAGGCAGACAGATTTTGGTTCTGGGGGTAGGTGCTCGAGAAAATCCAGAGGGACCCCTGAGGCCTGATCCTGCCTTTGCGTTTTGTCAGGCCCCCTTCCTCATGACCTTTGCCACGGGCAGGATTCCCCATGCTGGCTCCCAGCAATCAATGTCCTTCTCGTCATCTATTTAGTGCCATGTTTTCCCCACTTTGTACTTCCTGTTGGTGATTTCACTATTTAAACTGTCCCCCAAGCACCATGCTGAAGTGCTGTCTAGTGTCTTCAGGGGAGAAGGCTGGACTGTGCCCTCCAGAGAAAACACGTGTGTGGATGGGCTTCATTCAGGCATGAGTTGTGGGGCTGTGGGCTGTGAGTCCATGTTAACAAGTCACTGATATGTCAAATCAAAAAAAAATATGTGGTGTGCAAGAAGGTTACATATGGATGGGTGACCAACATGGGAAGCAAACCTGCATTTCCCTGGGGGGTGAAAGTGGGGCAGGATGATGGTTGAGTCTTTGTTAATTCAGGATCTCTACTCACTTTAAAGAACTACCTCTAATGGTGAGACTCAAACACTTTGGGAGGGTGTCTGGTAGACAATGAAGTCAAATCAGGGAATCTCTCTTCCCATTCCCCAAAAGAAATGGACAAAAATTTTTTTTTTTAATCTATCAACTCTTCCTGAGAATGAAAGCAGGGAAATCTCTCCATGTCAGGCCACCTTACCCCCAGCCCCACTCACCAGCCTCCTTGTGGTGCTGTCTGCTCTGTGGTTCTAACCTGTACGGACTGCATCCATGGGGCCATGACCTCTGACTTCCTGTTGTGTTTGGCCAAAAGATGCCCAGCCAGAGGTGGAGGGCAGAAGGTGAGAAACATCATGGCAGTCTTCCTTGGTCTCCTGGTCAGGTGACCATCTGAGGCTCCCTTCATCCTGCAGGTAATGACAGTCCTGTGCCCTGGGTTCCTTCGCCCACAGCATTGCAGGTACCCTCAGAAGTAAGCCCTCCTTTTGCTAGTGTGTCCTGCAGGGACCCAGATAGACATGCTCCCCGGGTTGTTGTCTGATGCCCATATAACTTCAAAACCCAGAACAGAAAAGGTAGTGTGAGAAAGGACAATTCAGAGCCAGTCTCACTTATGAACATGGATACAAAAATTCTAAACAAACATTAGTAAACACACCATGCAAACAAAAAGAGAAAATCTTGATAGTTATGAACATAAATATGAAATGCTAAACTTTAAAACTTTAAGAAGTTTTAAGTGAAAATACCGGAAAATAGCTTTATGACTTTAATTTCCTAAATAGACATCAGAACTGCAAACTGTAAGAGAAAAAATTGTACATTCACTCCATTAAGGACTTCTCTATAGCTCAAACAGGAAAGAATCTGCCTGCAATGCAGACTAGGTTTCAATCCCTGGGACGGGAAGACCCTCTGGAGAAGGGAATGGCAATCCATTACAGTATTCTTTACTGGAGAATCCCATGGACAGAGAAGCGTGCCTGGCTATATTCTGTGGGGTCACAAAGAGTCGGACAAGACTGAGCGATTAACACGTGCGCGCGCACACACACACACACACACATCATTAACAGTAAAGATATATTTTTACCAACTTAGCATAGCTCAAACAGAAAGAGGAAACCATAACCCAGGAAAGGATATTTGCAGCACACCTACCCACAAATCATCAAGGATAAAGATTACAAATCAGTGGAAGACTGACAACCAAATAGAAAACATGGGCAAGGGACTTGAAGACTTGAAGGTTACAATAGCAAAGTCTGGATCGTCTAAAGCTTTTGCTGCTGTTTACCTGGGGAGAATGGAGGTATGTTCACAGAAAACCAGGCAATGGCCGCGCCAGTGGCCTTCAGGGCCTTGGTGCCCTTTCTTTGTTTTCAGGATGGGTCTTGACCACTATTTAAGTGACATAGCCTGCTTTGTTGGTGGTGTTCAGTCACTAAGTCATGTCCTACTCCTTTTTTAAATTTTTAATTTATTTTAATGGGAGGCTAATTACTTTACAATATTGTATTGGTTTTGCCATGCATCAACATGAATCCACCACGGGTGTACATGTGTTTCCCATCCTGAACCCCCCTTCCACCTCCCTCCCCATACCATTCCTCTGGGTCATCCCAATGCATCAGCCCCAAGCATCCTGTATCCTGCATCGAACCTGGACTGCCGATTTGTTTCTTATATGATATTGTACATGTTTCAATGCCAGAGTCTTCACTCTGTATAATAGGCTCCAGTTTCATCTACCTCATTAGAACTGTTTCAAATGTATTCTTTTTAATGGCTGAGTAATACTCCATTGTGTATATGTACCACAGCTTTCTTATCCATTCATCGCTGATGGACATCTAGGTTGCTTCCATGTCCTGGCTATTATAAACAGTGCTGCGATGAACATTGGGGTACACGTGTCTCCTTCAATTCTGGTTTCCTCAGTGTGTATGCCCAGCAATGGGATTACTGAGTCATAAGGCAGTTCTATTTCCAGTTTTTTAAAGGAATCTCCACACTGTTCTCCATAGTGGCTGTACTAGTTTGCATTCCCACCAACAGTGTAAGAGGGTTCCCTTTTCTCCATACCCTCTCCAGCATTTATTGCTTGTAGACTTTTGGATCACAGCCATTCTGACTGGCGTGAAATGGTACCTCATTGTGGTTTTGATTTGCATTTCTCTGATAATGAGTGATGTTGAGCATCTTTTCATGTGTTTGTTAGCCATCTGTATGTCTTCTTTGAAGAAATGTCTATTTAGTTCTTTGGCCCATTTTTTGATTGGGTCATTTATTTTTCTGGAATTGAGCTGCAGGAGTTGCTTGTATATTTTTGAGATTAGTTGTTTGTCAGTTGCTTCATTTGCTATTATTTTCTCCCTTTCTGAAGGCTGTCTTTTCACTTTGCCTATAGTTTCCGTTGTTGTGCAAAAGCTTTTAATTTTAATTAGGTCCCATTTGTTTATTTTTGCTTTTATTTCCAATATTCTGGGAGGTGGGTCATAGAGGATCCTGCTGTGATTTATGTCAGAGAGTGTTTTGCCTATGTTCTCCTTTAGGAGTTTTATAGTTTCTGGTCTTACGTTTGGATCTTTAATTCATTTTGAGTTTATTTTTGTGTATGGTGTTAGAAAGTGTTCTAGTTTCATTCTTTTACAAGTGACTCCGTGAACTGCAGCATGCCAGGCTTCCTTGTCCTTCACTATTGCCTGCTTAGGAGCTGATAAACCAATATCACAGGATTATGGACACCTTCTGTAGAAGGCTTGCATGAGGACAATGACATGTGAAGAACCCACCACCACAGGCAGAAGTCCCATGGAGACAAAATGCCCGGCCCTGTGACCTCTGACCTCCTGAGCCCCGTGTTTTTTAGGTGTCTTAGTTTGGAAAGAGCAAACGTCCCCTGGGCCTTTCAGGGCAGTGCCTTGTCGCCTCTGGCAGTCTGCTGGTGGCCTGCATGTTGAGGGACCAGCAAGCCTCTGGCCAGGGTCAGCCACACCCTTCTGCCTCAGCCCAGGGCCCAGGGCAGCTGCTGGCGGCCAGCAGTGCCTTCTATAGCCTCCACTGGGAGCGTTCTGGGCAGAGCGTTCATCCAGCCCGGGCTGCTCCTTGCTGGGCTTGCTTTGAAGGGCTTCTGGCAGCAGGACGAACCGCAAATTGATTGGCTTCCTACCTGGGTTCTATCCAGGTCAGCAGCCAGGCCAGAGCAGGACTGTTCAGAGGACAAGGAGGAGCTTGTCAAACACAAACCAAACAAGAAGATGGTGGAAAGCAGAACCCAGAGGGGGCCAGCCTGTTGTTTGGAGGGGCTCATTTGTTCCCCCAAAGTGAGGAGGGGAGGCTTGGGAGCAATGCAGGTCTCTAGGAGAGTGGAACATCATGACCCATGTCCCAGCCCCAGGCCAGTCATTCCAGAGGGATGGAGGGAAGGAATGGCTGGCAGCCCAGGGCTGTTCCACCTGCCTCAGCTCCTTCTTGTGCAAACAGCCCCAGGCACTGTGCCGGCACTTCTGTACCTTTTATGATTCAACATCCACAAGCTGTTTTACTATGACACTGACTTTACATACTCAGAAGGCGAAGCTCAGCCAAGCAACAGTGGCGAGGCCTTCCCATCTCAACGCTCGGCTCCTGCTGGGCGATGTCCCCCTCACAGTGGCCCAGGCCCCATGGTGAGACCAGACCAACAGCCGCCCCATGGGATGTCTGCACCCAGCCTGGCCAGGCAGGAGTGCCCTCTACCTGCCTGCCTGCTCCCAAACAGCCTGTCCTGGAACCTGCCGGACACCCTAGGGCTTCAGCTCTCACCAGCCATGTGACTCCCCCTGCCCCAGGACCCGCTCCACTTCGGGGACCAAAGGCACCCCCACTTCAGATGTCCAGTCAACCATAGTGCAATGAGCAGTGGTTTTGCCCAGCATGGTCTATTCAGGCTCTGTCATTGGATGTGATCAGGCCCCTTCCTCTGACCCTGTGGACTTCCCAGGCTTCAGATTCCCCCTTACTTCCCTGCCACAGCCGTATCTTTTTTGTTTTCATCCAACTGTCCCATGACCACACACAGCAATTGGGCCTCAGGCTTTCCCTTTCTATTGTTTTATGAGTCTGTTTTTCTTCTGCTAGTTGTACCATGTTTCATGGACATGATGAGCCTCCATTTGCCCTTATTTTATGGATATTAAGTTGTTGCTTTTCCCCACAGCATGTTCCACCTTTCCCCTTATTCCATGGTCTCCACCAAGCCCTGGTTTCCCCTTTTTCCACGGACAGGACCACCCCTGCTTTCCACTTATCACATGGACATGACTAAGCCCTCAACTTCTCCCTCAACTGTGGCAACAACCCATCTCAGCTGTCTGATTTGTGGATGGAACACTGCTGCCTGACTCGTCTTGCCCCAGGGATGTCGTCCAGTCCTTGTTCCTCACTTTCCGTGGACAGGACCAGGATGCTGTGTTCCCGTTGCCCCATGATCTTGCCCTGTTTCATCCTTCCTCTTGGAAAGAACTAGAGCACTGCTACTTCCTCATTTCACAGATGTGACCAAGGCTTTTGTTTTTCCCTTAGGCACAGGCTTGATGAGGCCTTCTACTTCATCCCACTTCCTCCTTTTCCTTGGATCTGTTCATTCTCCTTTTCCCTTTCCTGGCATTTGACCAGGGTCCCTGTTCTCCCCTTATTCCATGCATATAATCAGCCCACATTTCTTAAGCAAATCTACTTGGTATGTTTGTGGGTTTCCTAACACGGCCCGTGGATATCACCTTCCCCTCCCCAGGTCCACAGACTGCTGGTGTATCCAGGGTGGCTGTTCATCTAGACGTCCCGGGCAGGCTGAGCTGGTCCAGGCCCAAGCACTCTCGCACATCAGTCAGAATCCTTCTGTATCTGTTTCATGACTGCACACCGCCATCCGGGCTCAAGTATTCTTGAGGCTGCCGCCTCCCCAAGCTGGACAAATCATGAAGCCATGGGGTCTGGGAGGACACCCTGCCAGGTATAGTAAGACTTTCACACTGGAGAATGGCCTAGGTTCCAGGACACTTGGGGTCCAATGGGCCATGGGCGTGTGTGTTCAGAGTCGTGGCAGAATCATGGAGGAAGGTGTTCCTGCCTGGCTTGAGAACAGGTTCCTCCCTTCATTGTCTCCACCCTAATCTGAGATGAGTCTTTTTCCCCATTTTCATCTTATAGATGAAGAATCTGAAGCTGAGGAGATGAACCAGCTCCCCTAGAACCCAGCAAAGACCCCAGCAGAGCCAATTACAAACTTGAGTCTCCCTCACCATATCAAGCTGCTTCTCAATGACTAAGATCCTATGTATTTATTTTTGAACACTTTAATCCTTATTTTGAAATCAGTTCAGACTTGTAAAAAGGTTACAACAATAGCATCAAGTTCTCCCATCCCTGCATGCTAACATCCTGTGTTAATTCTAGGACGACGGTGGAAACCAAAGAGTTAACATTTGTATTCACATAAGAAATGTTTACCTATTGAAGTAAGAGTTAGTCATTCTGGCTTATATATGAAGTGAAGTGAAGTGACGTCGCTCAGTTGTGTCCGACTCTTTGTGACCCCATGGACTATAACCCACCAGGCTCCTCCATCCATGGAATTTTCTAGGCAAGCGTACTGGAGTGGGTTGCCATTTCCTTCTCCAGGGGATCTTCCCAACCCTGGGATCAAACCTGTGTCTCCTGCATTGTAGGCAGACGCTTTACTGTCTGAGCCACCAGGGAATCCCCAGACTTATATATGAGTTGTGTTGAATTTTATGCTAATTAAAACAGCCTGTTGGTGACCCATCAGACATACACTGTATATCTGCTTTAATTGCTAAAGAAAAGGGCAGACTTTCCAGAAGTTTATAACATCTGAAGATAAGAGATAAATGCCTCCCTTCCTGGGATGCCGACGTTGAGACTCTTGATGATAAGACTCCTCCCAGGGCCACGGCTGAACTGACTCTGTATACTTGCTGATCCAGTTTTTTTGAAACCCTGCAGGCATGTATCCCTGACTGATTTGATGTTCTTTGTTCTAATACGACATAAAACTACTGACAGCCATGCTTCTTCCCAGAAGTTCCTCAGAGTCATCTGAGGTTGTTGTGTCTCTGGATATACTCCTCAGTTTATCTCAAATAGAGCCCTTTTCTATCCCCATTATAGATGGGCTATTGGCTATTCATGTCAACAGTTTTACGCTATTAGTCTACAGACTTTATCCACATTTCATAATTGTCCCACTAGCGTTCATTGTCTGGAGCAGAATGCCATTCAGGATCCCACTTCGATGAGTATTTTAAGCACAGGGAGCTCTTATGGGCTTATGGGTGCTGGTGATGGGGTTTAGGACAAGCTATTCCCAAACAGGGCACCTTGGCCCAAAGATGGTCTTAAGCCGGAGGAGTCTGAAAAAATGGCAGAAGCAGGAAGGTCAACTCTGACCTCCCCACTAGTCCTTCCTTCCTGAAGCAGGAGATAAATGTACCAAGTGAAACCATCCCCTCCCTGCACATGAGGACAGAGGTTGTCCTGGTAACTGGAGACTGGCACACAGAGCCAAGGCGTCTGCGTAAACTAAACTGTTACCCCTTCACCATGGGGTACCCTGAACTCAACCCCTTCGTCTTGGTTACTTCACAGTTTTACTGTGTCTACAAGTTATGAAAGCTCCTCGCTCCAGTCACTTCTCTGGTTCTTCACTTTCTTGTGGAGGCTCCCAGGTACTCGTGAAAGCCCAGAAAGTTGGTAGCCTTTCTCCTGTTAATCTGGCTTCTGTCAGTTTAATTCTTAGGCCCAGACAGAAACCCAAAGAGTGGAGAGGAAATTTCCCCTCCTGCACAGGTAACACCTAACCTCCGGGGGACTGCAGGATTTAATTTCTAAACAAGGCTTACAGCTCATTGCTCCCTCACAGAAAGGCCAGGGTTACCTCACAAAGCTTGCTGGGGTCACATCTTGGTGTGCAGCACCAAGGGCCTGCAGGCACACTTGGATCCAGCAGCAGAACTCTGTGGTCAGTGGATGGCAGAGAGCCAGTGCCAAAAGGGAAGCATAGGAAATAGTGGATCGCTGGCCTAGACAGCTGGAACCCACTGTAGGTAACTGGAATGTATCAGGCCCTCATCCTTGCATCCCAGTTCAAGCATCACCTTCTCTGTAACCTTCCCCCAGTCTCACAGACAGTCTCTTTTCCGTCCGATGAAAGAAAGTGAAAGGAGTTGGTCACGTCTGAGTCTTTGTGACCCCATGGACTATAGCCTGCCAGGCTCCTCTGTCCATGGAATTCTCTAGGCAAGAATACTGGAGTGAGTAGCTATTCCCTTCTTCAGGAGCTCTTCCCAAGCCAGGGATCCAACCTAGGTCTCCTGCATTGCAGGCGCATTCTTTACTGTCTGAGCCACCAGGGAAACCCCTTCTCTGTCTGATATATTACTCCTTCTTGCCTGTGGGATCTGTCCCGGGGGCTTTCCTCCTCGTAGGGTATGAAGCGGGAGAGAGGCGTTTAGAAATCATACTTGCCTCAGTTACTGAGAAACCCAGGGGGTAAGAAAAGTGAATAACCTTCTGCAGATCCCTCGTGGGTCCTCCGGTCAAGTCATGGGCAAGCCCCGGAAAGAAGGAGTCAAGGTCTCTGTTCTCGGTTTCACGCAGGCAGGCATCTCCCGTGGAAACCTGCATTGGCGAAGGCGGCAGGGAGAGCAAGTGAACAGACGTGGCTGGCACCTTCCTACCTGGAAAGCCCCGTGGAGAGGAGACCACAGAGATGGGAGCTGGACGCTGGGGGAACCCTCTGCTGCTGCTGGCGTCCCTGGCGCTCGTGCTGGGTCGGCATCAACGGTGGCTTGGCTTCCAGGATTCCGAGAGCCCAAAGAACGTGAACGCCACGCTCACCTTCTTATTGGAGAACTACAACAACAACAGCAATGACTCCTACCTGTTTGGCGTAGACAGGCTGCTCCGCACCAGGTGCAGGTGAGACAGTGGCACAGGTGTGGCTCCCAGAGAGGGCTGGGGTGGCGGGCGGCTTCCTGGGAGCCGGCCCAGCAGGGTCCTTCAGACCCCGAGCGAGCCCCCTGAGTATCCTCTGAGCTTCTTAGCTACTCTTCTGGGGGAAGAATTGCTTTCATTCAGAAATTTGCCAGAGGGAGAGCAACCGAGGATAGTTTCATTGCCTTTATTATTCCTCTCTTTTGGCAAAATATAAGCATTCACGTCCACAGCTTGAAAATTTGGATCTGGAGATTGTAGCTGTGTCCTTGAGAAACCCAGAATGATACAGAGGGCCTCTAGTTGGGTCCTTTCTGAACCCGAAATTACCCATCCTCTCTCATTTTGTTTAACATATAAAGTTTCTCTGGAATACAAAAGTTGAAGGATAATAGAGGAAAGCAAAGCTGTTTTTAAAAAACTTCTGTTGGTCCAACCTGCCCTCAAGGTTAGATAGTAAACTCTGAGTTAGGACGGCGACAGTAATACACGTTGGTTTGATTTGCTGGATTCGGGAAATGACTGACTTGGAGATCAAGGCTCCGGTTAGAGAGAGGGGCGGCAGGAATGGAGCCCAGGGTGAGGCGGGCCCTCAGGCAGTGCTGGTGTGACCTGAAGGCCCTCACCGGGCGTGGACAGCAGCCGGTCCACCTGAATCACTCCTGCTGCGCGACGGCAGCACACAGGCCCGAGGACACTGAGCTGACATGGCCACAAGGTGGCGGCCACTCGCCACATTCGGCCCAAGGTGGCCTTTTCTTCCCCGTTGGTCCCTGGGATAAAGCTGGAACTCCAGGAGGCCAGTAACAGAGTTGGTGAAAGTGAAGTGAAAGCGAACGTCGCTCCGTCGTGTCCGACTCTTTGCGACCCCATGGACTGTTGGTCCTCTATCACTAACAGTTAACTCAAGTAATTGTTTACAAGTGAACTTCTGATATCATTCAGCCAGGTTAGTGGACAGAGAGTGTGCCCCTGAGGGGCTGGGTGAGCTGGGGCCGGCCCCTGGGCAGGCCTGTGCGCTGCCCATTGACTGCTTCCATCTGTGCCTCACAGTGGGCAGGGAGGGGACACAGTGGCCGTCTTTGCTGGGCTCCCGGTGCCCCTTCTGGTTTTGACACCCAGCTCCCCCTAATTGTGGGGTCTTGGTCAAGTGCCATCCAGACTCTCCAGGCCTCAGCTTCCTGACTTTCAAAGTGGACTGAGTAAGAGTGAAGTAGCACCTGTGAAAACATGTGTATCATCACGATCATTCCTATTATGATTTAACAATAAGTCTAACAATGAATGAGAAAACATGGAGCACACTCAGCTTCCCTGGTGGCTCAGATGGTAAAGAATCTGCTTGCACACACAAAAAAAGAATCTGCCTGCAACGCAGGAGACCTGGCTTTGATCCTTGGGTCGAGAAGATCCCTTAGAGAAGGAAATGGCAATGCACTCCAGTATTATTGCCTGGAGAATCCTGTAGCCAGAGGAGCCCAAGGAGTTATAGTCCATGGGGTCATAAAGAGTTGGACACGACTGAGCGACTGAGCATGCGAGCATAAGCACAGTAAAGGTTAGTTAACTTTCAGCTAGCCTTCTAGTGTCTTCACACGTGCAGTGCTGAGGGTCAGTGGGAAAACTCTTGGCACCAGTCTTGCTAGCTGGTTGGAGCGATCCTTAGATGAAAAGCCAGGAGCCCTGAATCCTGATGTCAGACCGGGCCCACGTCCTGACGTCCTTCCAGGGGACGCCGGGATCAGGGTGGTGGTCCTCTCCCAGTTCCCTTCCCCTGCTGCTCTGCCCTGAGGTTTTCTGGGGCCTGTCCTCCCAGGAGTGACCCCATAGAGTGCCCAGCCTTCTCACTGCTTTGACCACTAACTTTGAGACAAGGCAGCAGAGAGGGAAGATGAGGACAGAGGCAGAGCCCAGGAACTAGACTAGCCCATACGGCTCCATCCATGTGTTCTGAGGACCACAGTGCAGACTTGAGTACATGATGGGACTGCAGCCAGGTTGCCTCCCTGGTCCCAAGGAGTGAGGGAGACGGGTAAGAAGCCACTTGTGGCTGCAGCAGTAGAGCAGGTACAGAGCAAGGACTGGGCATCGCACATCCCAGGTGGTGATCAGGGGGCCCTGGGCATCCTCTGGCAGGTAGGGAGGAGGCTGAGCCCCGGGAATGGACCAGGGACGGAGGCTCCTGAAGCTCTTCTCCTGTCCCAGCTCCTCCAGGAGAGCATCAGCCATGCTGGGAGTCAAAGCTAACAGCCTTTGCTTCTTGGTAGCTGACGACGGGCGTGGAGTACCTAATTACCGTGAAGATTAGCCGGACCAAGTGCAAGAGGAACAGCACGGAAAACCACTCATGCCCCATTCAGACCAAGAAGAATCTAAAGAAGGTGTGTGCTGACAAGCAGCTGACGAGGGGCTCCAGTCAAGGGGGCAGTAAACATTGCACAGTAAACGTGGATAGGTGTCAGGGACCCTGTGGCTGAGGCAGAGCCAGGACTCGGCCACGGGGCTGCCTGATGCCACAGGTGGCACCCCGGGCGGGGAGGGGAAAAGAGAAGCGCTGTAACTGGGCATCTCTGCATCCTGGGCTGGCACCGCCCTGGCCCCAGGTCTCTGGGCTGCCGGACCCCTTGCCCACTTGGTCTACTCCCTGGACCTCAGGTGGAAGTGGCTTTACTTCCTCGGGAACCTTGTTCTGTCTTGGTCTGCATCCCCAGATCCCTCTGGATTGTCCAGTCACCTCCTTGTCTCCCGACTTCTGCCCTCCTCCTGGTTCCTCCTGCAAGTTGGCAGGCCTGAGGGTCTCTTTCACTGCGCCCGGGAGGGAAGTGCAGGAGGACCGGGTGGGGGAGCCCAGGATGACATTCCTGTGCTGACTCGGACACCCCCTTCACCCCTAGCATGTGCCAGTGAGCAAAACCCACCTCGCCCATGTGGTCAGGCCTCAGCCTGAGCACAGGGTCCAGACTCCCCAAGTAGAGGCGGGGGGCAGGGGCAGAAACTTCTTGTCATCTTTAAGAACCATTTCCCTGAAAGCCGTTTTCCTTTTCTGCCACAGAGTTTCATTTGCGACTTTCTGGTGTACACTCTGCCCTGGATGAACCACTACCAGCTCTGGAATAACTCGTGCCTGAATGTATAGATGCACGCGTGCAAAGATCCTTGATGGGACCCGGGGCCGCTGTGCTGCGTGCTTTGTGCTGAGAATCTGCCAGGCCCTCATATCCGTCATCAAAATCTCGTCCACACTCACGTACACATGCACACTCATGGCCACCCAAAACTCTCCCACGTGCACTCACACTCATAAACGGAGTCGATAGTCTTTAGGCGGCTGATGCCATCTGAGCAGAAGGCGGTTAATTCTTTGGGGGAACCTCATAACTTCGTCCCCACCCTCAGTCACATCTCTGAGCTTTTCTTAGTGCAGGTACCTTCTGACTCTGGCCTGAGCTTGGAGGGCCCAGTTTCTGCCCCGTGCATGGATAACTCGAGGACTGACACTGGTCTCTGTGAGTACGCAGGGGTCCCACTGCCCGCCTCCAGGCTCAGGAATTCACTGGGAGGACTCTTAGGGTGCTCAGGGATGGATACAGGACAAGATCAGCACAGGGAAGAGGCTCTGGGGGAGACATCACAGACATCAGGTTCAGGATTCCAGCATCCCTTCTTGGGGCCACCACACGGGACACCCCTCACTCCTCTAGGAATTCAATGGAATGTGTGGCAGGGAATCTCCCTGAGGACTTGGTGCTATTCACATGAGCAGCCTCTGTCCAGCATGTACCAAAATCACAGATTTGTGGAAAGAAAACAGATGCTCAGCACAAACCCCATTGTTTGTAGAAACATTGTAGACATAGTGAGGCCCTCTTATCACAGAGGGAAAGTTTTATATCAGCATCGGAATGGTTTATCATCCAAGTTCCCAGGCTCCAGCCAAGGCCAGGTTTGCCAGCAGGCCTTTCCAAGGACCCTATCTTGGGCTGGCCGTGGGAGCTTTTCTTGACAGAGGGTTTTTGAGCCTCTCTCAGGCTCACGGCTGGGGGAGTGAGACCCATGGTGTTCTCCCTCATGCAACTCACAAGTCGAGCAGAAAAGATACGCCCTTAACCACCAGTGGATCGGCTGTGGGCTGAGCACTGCCCCGGACCAGCTGGCCTCCTCCCTGGGGACTGGGTCTCACCAGCAGTCATAATGGTAACTGGAGAGAGTGTTTTCAAAGGGGAAGAGTAAACACATGAGCAAGAACCTCACATTTGCCGGAAGGTCCTGAGTCAGAAGAGAGAATGGAGGCAAAGGGTTAAAGGTGGGGAAATTGTTGGGCAAAAAAAGAGGGATGTCCAGTTTTGCAAATCTGATGTCCTAGAGGACTGCCTAGGGACCTGGCACTGCCTGCTACCCTTGCTCCCTCATTGATCAGAGTGAGAGTCCTATGAAATGGCATCTTATCACCCTGCCACAGGCCAAGAGCCTCCAGGAAACCTCTGTGTCCAGATCCTAACATCCCAGCCGAGTTCAGCCTAGTGGCTGACTTCTAGAAATGGAATGTAAATGGAGATAAACTGTCTACACATCTCTCAAACTGGTAGAATATTGATGCGAGTAAACCAAATTATATATACGTAATGTAATATCTAGAGTGACCACTAAAAAGTGTATGTGCAGACACATAGCAAAAACAGTATAAAAATACATGAAAAAAAAAAAAACAGTATAGATACATACAAGTGGAATTCTTTTTAAAAATGTTCAAGAAACTCACAGGAAAAATAAAACAGAAATAAAAAGCAGAGAGAACAGAGAACAAATAGCAAAATAGACATAATCACTGACATATTAATAATTATATGCATGGTACATACAAGTCATGTGTAAATTGTCTCAATGAGCCAATCAAAAGACAGAGATTGACAGAGTGGATTTAGAAAGTGACCCAACTGTAGGCTGTCTCAAGAAGCTTTCCTTAAACATAATGATATAGGTAGGATGAAAATAAAAGGGTGAAAAAAAGTTTACTATGCAAGCATTCATTGAAAGCATGAGAGCCTACATTAGTATCAGATGAAGTTGACCTCAGAGCAAAGACTGCACCAGAGATGATATTGCTATTTAGTCTCTAAGTTGTGTCTGACTCTTTTGCACCCCTATGGTCTGTAGCCCACGAGGCTCCTCTGCCCATGGGATTTCCCAGGCAGGAATACTGGAGTGGGTTGCCATTTCCTCCTCCAGGGGATCTTCCCAACCCAAGAATCAAACCCGCATCTCCTGTGTCTTCTGCATTGGCTAGGGAAATCTTTACCACTGGGCCACCAGAGACAGAGAGGAACATTATAATACGTCCACTGTGGAAAAGCTTGGCAGTTTCTTTTTTATCTTAAAATATGCTTTACCACATAACTCAGCAATTGCGCTCCTGGACATTTAACTTAGAGAAATGAAAAATTAGTTCCACACGTAAACCTTACATCAGTGGTCTCTAACCTCCAGGATCTAATGCCTGATGATCTGAGGTGGAGCTGATGTAATAAAATAATAATAAAGTGTACGATAACTGTAATGCCCTTGAATCATCCTGAAATATCCCCCACCCTTCCTCAACCCATGTAAAAATTGTTTTCCACGAAACTGGTCCTTGAAGCCAAAAAGGTCGGGAACCACTGCCTTACATGATTGTCCATAAAAGTTTCTTTTGTAATAGCCCAAAACTTGAACAACTAACACACCTACAACAAGTAAATAGTTAGCTCTGGTACTGAGTACACCATGGAATGCCACTCAGGAGTTAAAAGCGCTTACTGCTGATGCATGAAATGACTTGGATGGATCCAAAGGGTGTTGTTACCAGTCCCCAAAGAGCCCTGTATGATTCCATTTACACAATATGTGTTAATTGGTGCAGTGATAGAGATAGAGAAGTTAGTGGTTTCTGGAAGTATGAGAGGGTGAAGGAAGGATGCGATTGCCGTGGAGTTCGGGCAGAAGGTCTTCATGGAGGTGGCCACACAAATCTACCTATGTGATGAAAGGACACACACACACTGTATGGTGTCAACTTCCTGCCTGTGATATTTTTCCATAATTACAAAAGATGTAACCATGGTTGGGGGAGGACTAAATGAAGGGTAAAGGGACCATTCTGCATTCTTTGTAACTTCCTCTGAATCTACAGTGATTTCAAAATAAATTTCAAAAACCCACTGGGCTGGGAAGTCCAAGGTCAATAAGCACACGTGTCCTGCCTTTGCTTTATTCTGCAACCCACCCCAACCCTAGCCCCCAGCTCCAGACAAAGCAGTCAGAATGCTAGAAGACAGTTGACAGCTGATGAATTAGATTATGCTGCTACTGTCGGTGTTCTTGCAAATGGCTAATGTTTGTTTGAATATTGGCTTTGCGTTAGGCATTGCGTTGAGCGACTTAGATGTGTTTATCATCATTAATCTTCACAACGAATCCAAGAATAGGTACTGTCATTCTTGTTTAAGGATAAGGAGACTGTAGGTTAACGTTTTCCCAGACAGTTGGTAGAGGGGACTCTCACTTGGGCCCCCACCTGAAATGGAGTCCTGAGGACTCCAGAACTTTCGCTGGGAGAGTAGAAGTTGAAAAAAAGAAATTGTTCTTTGAAAGCTGCAGCCTTCGCTACCTGTTGGGGACGTGGCGGCTGCTGCCAGCTCACAGATCACCCATGCCCTGTCCCCTCAGTGTCTGCTGTGCCTCTCACTTCTCATCCTTCTGTGCACACAGGCTCCAAATGCCAACACCTGCTCCCATCACCTCTGGCTGCTTGATCTGCCCTCGAGCCACCATGAGCTAGAGGTTCCAGGAAATTAATGCCCAGCAGCCTGCAAAAGGAGATAAACGCCCCAGCCACCTCTCTCTCTGCCAGCCAATGGCTGCTGTGTGGGCCTGTGAGTCTCCCACAGAGTCCCCTAGAATCCCCCAGAGACATTAAACCCCAAGGCTCTTGCTCGAACTCTTGAGGAGGCTCATCCTTTCCCTACCTTGTGTGAACCAGGGCGGATGTGACTCAGTGAACCACAGGTGCCATCTTGAGACCACACAGGGGAAGTCGAGTGGGGAGCTGAGCCTGGTGACATTACTTGACATCCTGAATCAAGCTGGTGGGTGGGGTGTTTATTTCTCACTGCTAATGTGACATCCGTGAAAGGACACCCCCTTTAATGCAGCATTCCTGGTTTCTCTCTGCCCTTAAACACTGCCTTACCGGAGGAATTCATCTGATGGGTTTGTTGGGAAGAATAAATGGGGCATGATAGCCCACATCCTCCTCCCACAGGAAGGAAAACAAGAAACCAAACATCATTGTGGTTGGTTTGCCAATTGTGGGAGAGAAATCCTTCCAAAAAGAGACTTGCTCTGGTCCAATGCTGCTGATGCTGGGGTACGAGTCTAATTCTGAAGTCTGGTATCAGAAAGTGCTCATGCCTGCAAAAATAAGGCATGTGCCCTCCTCTTTTCAATTACTTGCACTGTTTGTCCTTGTTTCTTCTTGTTTCACACTTTAGACAAGAAAGACTGGGCATCTCAGAGATGTCATCACGGGCATTCTTGCCAGTATCTTTTAGCTGTTTAGTTAAGTAATTAGAGCATCTTCCTTTGTTCTCCTTCCCCCTTTTCTCAACTTATTTTAAAATCGAAACAATCCTACTTGATATAAAGATGAGGTTGAAATTCTGCTATCATGAAGGTGTATAAGCTATAAGGACAAGAATTATACATGTCATCTCACTTAGACCCCCAAACTGCCCTAGCCCAGAAGAACTTGAGATCATTTTATTATAAGTTAAAGAATCTGGGGGAGAAAGAGTGGAATCATAAACATTCAGAGCATGAAGAGCACAGGTTGACCAACATTTATTTTCTCCACTGAGAGTTCCTGTTGGGTGCAGGGTACCTTGAGGCACAGTATCTGTGGGCTGCACTCCGAGACACCTAGACATTTGTGCAGTTTTGGGCCAGAACTTTATACTTTTCAAACCAGGGAATAACAAATACTGAGAAGTAGCAATCGATTTTCTAAAATAAACACAAAACAAAATGTAGAAAAGATCAACACACAAGGTAAACATTTTAAAGGGGAAAGAAGAAGGTGTTAGACATGTGGATGGGGAAATGACAGCCCCCCCCCCC
>SJXQ01006140.1:296417-374836 GCA_006408695.1 Aepyceros melampus
TGGGGCAGGGCCGCCCCCCCCCCCAACCGCCCTGCCCCAATCCACCTCCAGGCAACCTGTGGGTCTGTCTGTATTTTGATTTTAAGGATTTGACAGTGTTCCTGCTGAAACCACCCCCACAAAACCGCCTTCTGCTCGTGGTTGGAACTGGAGACTGGAGATATAGTGTCTCCCCACCCACGTCACTGTGGGAACGACTGACTTTTTCTCCCTCTTCTTTTCTATGCATGCACTGTTCCTGTCACACTTGCCCTTGCTTGGTTTCCTCCCTCTCTCCCTCCTGCTCTCCTACCTCACCCTTTCACGCTCCCTTCACCTTCCTCCCATGCGACCCATCCCCTCTCCTTCCCTCCTTCCTTCCTTCATCTGTCCATCCACCTGTCATCACACCTTCGCCTTCCTTCCTGGTTCTCTCCCAAGATCCCATTTCTTTTCCAACAATGAAAGCTCAATCAACAGATTTTGTACATTATCATCATTTCATAGTGTGATTTTGCTTTCCTGCTCTCTTAGAAGTCCCAGGGCGAGGACACGGTGGGGTGGGAGGCTTAAACATTGACATTTCTCCTAAGATAGAATTCACTGACTCCACAATTCGATCTCTCAGTGACAAGACTAAGTTTGCTGTACTCATCAATGATTCTTTTCATAGACTTCATGATCTTCTCCACCAACAAGTCTAACTTGCTAGATTTTGAAGACTTTTCCATGGAAGGGGGAGCCTGTGGGTGGACACGTTTGTGTCTAGAACACTCAGGCCACCAGAACTAGGGTGACTAGAAATCTAGGAACCAAACCAGGACACGTTGTAAGCAAATGGGGATGGCATTAACAATGACACTAGGAAGTCAGACAGCAAACAAGACTGTCCTAGGCAAGATCACTACGTGATCACCCTCGCATAGTCCCTTTGGGTAGAGAGCTGTGGTTTGCAGGGCCTGTAGGACTTGAGGTCTTCAAGACCCCTGAGCACATGGGCCCTTCTGCCGTGTGTGTGTGTGTGTGTGTGTGTGTGTGTGTGTGATGGTCCACCTCCTGAGTGATGATGGCCTTGCCAGTATGAGAACACTGGGTGGGGATGAAGCCATTTTTGGGGGAGATGGCTCCTCACCAGGTCACGTGCCTGCAGGCTTCTCCCCTCCCTGACCCACTCGACCCCTGGTTGAACTATTCCTGACACATTTCCTATCGCTTCCTCCTGTTTGCTTCAACACTGCTGGTAAAAGGAACAGAGCCTACAGCCCAGTGATTGTGTGTTCACAACAGGCTGATGTTCAGATATTCAGTGGGTGCACCAGCAAAGTCCCCCAGCCGCTAAAGTATTATTAAGCCAGCTATTTGCCTGGGGCCAGAGTGCTCCGCCCCAACCCTGCAGTTCAGCCACTTCTGCTCCTCCATCTGGGCCCTCTGCCTCCCTATTGTCCTTCCAACAACTGAGGAGCAGAGCCCCGGGAAGTGAGCCCTTTCTTGGTGACGTGCCCAGTACCTTGTAGAGCTTCCCTTCCTGGAAGGAGCAGTTGGTCAGCTCCGACTTGAGGCAGGTAGTCCGCCGCATCTCCAGGTTGACCTGATACTCCAGGTGGTCAGTCAGCTGTGGGAGGCAAGGACAACAGATAAAGGACCCCTCTCCCATCTCTGTCACTTCCGGGGGTGGGAGAGCCTCACGGGGCACCCCAGGTTGAAGGCCCTCCTTGGACAGACCCATGGGCTCCCCTCTCCCCTTCTTGGTTGCCTCCTCTGGCCCCTCTGCCATTTGAGCAGAATTCTCCAGAAGCCACTCCATGGGCAAAGTCACCCTTGGTGACCCATGTGCTGCTGATGTAAACGGCAGAGAGCAGCAAGCTAGACTCTGAGGGCCAGCCCGCCTCAGCTGTGGGAACTGAGTGCTGCTGCCCTCATGGAGACAGCCCCCGACGTGCACACACATGCTCTCCCAGCCCAAGAGTCCCCTTCCCGCAGCTCAGGCCCTTGAACCAGGATGTGCAGCCCTGGTTTTGGATATCATTTAAGCGACTCCACTTCATCCACTCCAGGAGATTTCTGCTTCTCTTGAAACTCCCACTTGGGACTAAATGAGACTGAGTTCAATTGCATGGCTGCCCTGAGCCCACAGATCCCCAGAGAGGGGCACGAGGGGAGGGGGGCACTGACCCTCCTCACGGCCTTCAGGACACGCACGATCCTGAAGTTGTATAGGTCCTCGTTCTTCTTGTTGAAGTCCTCAGTCAAAAAGTGCATGGTGGTCATCACCACGGGATCTGACACAGGCACCTCGTAGACAAGAATGAAGGTCTTCCGCTTTGATTGATAGCTGAGGGCCACAAGAGCCCCCACAACAGCCAGCAGCAGCGGGGGCCCTGCCAGGGTCTGGCCATTATGGCTTGCCCTGCCTGGGGCTGCTCTGCCCAGTGGATTCAGGCAGCTGGGCACCACCCACACCCACAGCCGTTCTCCTCCTCTTGATCTCGCAGGTGAGGGCCCGCTGGGAGAGCTGGGAAGACTTGCGTCCTCCTCCCAGGCCTCCTCATCTCAAATACACACACCCACCAAACTCCCACCCCCCTCTCTCTAGGGGGCTGCTCTCTGGGCAGGCTAGACCCTCCTGCTAGCCTAGTGTCTCTGAGTGGGAGCCAGCCTGGGGTTTCTGTCCACTGAGTTCCTCCCAGCCAGGCCATGGGAGGCCTGGAGGGGCAGGAAGCAACAGGGACACGGGGGCACTGGGTCCCAGGGCAGTGGAGCGAGGTGGAGCCCTGAACACCATGTTCTGTCTCTGTGATCATCCTTAGACTTTCTCCCAGTTGGTCACCTCTCCACTTCCCAGGCTGGCCAGGATGCAAGTTTGCCCACGAGCCCAAACCTTGGCATCTTCCTCCTGCTATTTCTTAGCTGTGAGATGTGTCTGGGACTCCCCGAAAAAGCTGAGGTTCCCCAGAAAATGGAGGGTGTGCCCCGTAAGGAAACTTGAGGGTGTGGCCTCGACATGGCTCTGTGTTCATGTCCTGCTATCCCTGTGGATGGACCAGTGGTATTTCCTGTCCCTGTGACCCTCTGTGGCACTCGGACAGTAAACACATTGCCTCCATCCGGTACCACCATCTGGGCAAGGCCTTCAGATGCCCAGAGCTTAGAAGGTGTTTGGAGATGTGCTTCTCCAACCCAGAGGCCTGCCTGTAGGAGGGAGAGATGTCTTCTTTCCCCCCTGGCCCTCGGTCTGCCCTGCCTCCTGTCTCATCACACGTCCTGGACTTTGGTCTGGAGGCAGAGAGTAAGGGGAGAGACTAAGAAGCCCCCGCTGCAGGGCTCCAGCCCCAGCAGGCCCCTTCAGGCTCTCCCCAAGCCTCCACGGCAGCAACCTCCCCTCTCTGGGCAGCTGTTAGCTTCTGGGGGCTGCAGTGACAAGCCACCACCAACAATGGCTTAAGATGACACACATTTATTATCTCGCAGCTCTGGACATTGAAGGTGTGGGCTAGGCTGCTGTCCTTCCAGAAGCTCCTGCCTCACTCACATGGAACCCTTTCCTCCATCCTCTCAAACAAAAATACCAACATTCCCATAGAAATAAGTAAGACAGAGTCTCAAAACACAACTTTCATATGCCCAGAATGCAATCCAAGGATACTCAGCCATGAAGAACTCAGAAAACTTCTCCCTGTTGAAGAATTCTCTTGGCCCTTCTTCCAGAGCAAGTCTGCTGGCAATGAAATATCTTAAACCTGTCCTCAGCTGATAACATCTTCATATCATGATTATTCCTAAATATATTTCCCCTGACTATGGGGTTCTGGTTTGGCAGTTCTTATCTCTCAGAATTCAAAGTCTTATTCCACTTCCTTCTAGCTTCTCTGGTCCTGATGAGAAATTTGCAGTTGTTCAAATCTTTGTTCTTCTGTAAATTATGTCTTTCGTCTAAAGGCTCTCAGGTTTTTTTTCCTTTGTCTTTAGTTTTTTAGCAGTACCTTGATGTGGATTTCTTAGAATTTACTTGTTTGGGGATTCAATAAGTTTCATAAACCTGTGTCTTTGACAAATTTGGGAAAGTCTCAGCCATTATCTCTTCTTTTTCTTCCTTTATCTCCCCCTTCTTCTTTCCCCCTCTTTTTCTGTAACACTTTCTCATTTCCCTCTGAGAGTCCAATGACATGAAAGACTTTTTTAAGTTGTCCCATAGACTGCTGAAGCTCTATTCATGCTTTTAAACATTTTCTTCCTCTTTAGTGTTTGTAATGGATAACTTCTGTTGATCTGTCCTCAAGTTCATAAGCCCTTTTTGCCGACATCTTCAGTCTGCTCTTGAGTTCACTAATGAGATTTTTATTTTGGTTTTTTAATTTCCCAGGATATCAGTAAAATTCCCATTTGGTTTTTAAAGCTATCTATATTTCTTACTAATATTCCTACCTTTCCAATCTTTGAAAAGTGCTTACTCCCACTTGGAACTTCCATTTTTACTTTTGGCCACAGAGCATGATTTTAGTTTCCCAATCAGGGATCGAACCTGGTCCCCCTGCATTGGAAGCACAGAGTCTTAACCATTGGGCTGCCAAGGAAGTGCCTGGAATTTTTGGATACTACCTTCTTTAAAGTCTGTCAGATGTTTCCAATACCTGAGTTATCTCAGCACTGGCATCTGTTGATTGGTTTCCCCCACCCCCCAGGAGAGCTGTAATTTTCTTGGTTCTCTGTATACTGAGTAATCTTGGGTCATATCCTGGATATTCTGAAAACTGTATTCTGAGAGTCTGTAGCTTATTTGCGCTTTCTGAGGAATGTTGGTATTTTTGTTTCAGTGGGCGATTCACCCAGCTGCATTCAGGGCACAAATTCTGACCAGCGTTCTGTGAGTTGTGGTTTCAGGGTCAGGTCAGCTCTGTGTCAGTCCTGCAGGGCTGTGGGTCTGTGTGTGTGTGTTTTGCAGGAGCCAGGCTGGCTGGGTGGTGGTCTGTCCCTTCCTTCTGTTCACATCTTCCTTGTGCCATTAGGGTTAGAACCACACTCGTGCCATTCAGGTCCACTTTCTTGAGCTCCCATGATCCATCCGGTCCTTTCTGGTTCCCTGGATCTCCCCTTTCTTGCTCGGCTTTGCAAACTCACATCTACACCCAATGCTGGGGCCACAGAGCAGAACAGAGATAGGAAAAAGCAGTGGAAGTCTGTCTCACCACCTTAGACCCACAGCAGCTCTGATAGGAGGGGGACGCTCCACTCCCTCAATATTTATGTGGCTGAAGATCAGCCGTCCCTGCTCTGTTGTCCATTCTGTGTCATAGACCATCTGGGAGCTGGACCGGAAGAGGACCAAGGAGAGAAGAGACAGGATTTCTGCCTCCAACTCTCCCACTCCCCAGACCCCTGGCTTTCAAGCTCCCTGTCTTGACCCTGGAGGGTTTCTCCCAGAGCTGTCAGTTCAGATCCACTACATACACAGGGGTGGGTACCCCTGCCTGGCTCCCGGCAGCAATGGGGGAGTGGGAGGTGTGTGCTGGCAGCCCTCCTCAGAACCCTCCCAGAAAGCCCCCATCCTCCCCACTATCCGCTTGCAGGGGCTGGAGCCAGGGCATGAGACCGGGCCAGTGCAGCCATCTTGCCCCAAGGCACTGCCAGGTGAGGGACAGGGCCCACCCCCCGGGGGGACAGAGCATCAGAGGGGCTCGATCTCTCCCCAGGCCTCCCACCATGGAGCCCTGAGCTGGCCTGTGCTTCCCTGGCCACAGGCATATATGCCCACTGTTGGGACAGGCCGAAGCAGTGGGGAGAGGGAGCAATTTCCACACAGGATAGATGGGAGCTGGGGACTTGATGCCCTGCTCAAGTGACCCCCTCACCCCAAGGCACAAGCTCCACACTGTCTTCCAGACATCCCAGTGGAATGGAGCCCTGTCGGCCAGTATCACCTGCTCACCGGCATCCCTGGACTGCCTACCCTTCCCCACAGTGCTGCGTGCCCTGGACACCACCAGCACTGTGGGGCCCCCTCTGATGGCCTGGGCACTTCAGCCAGAAGTGCCCACATGGAGCTCTGCCCCTCTTTCCAGGTGGTGGTGCTAGGCTGCATTTAAGGCATCTCTAGCTGCAACAACGTGCAATTCCGTGTCATAGTCACCAAGGTTTTTTCCTATTGCCGGATCGGGAGCACTGGCCCAGGACTTCCAGGGCACACCCCACCCTTCCCCGGTGCAGTTGGGGTCCCCTGGTGCTGCACCAGGCCCACCATGCTGGACTTACCTCCCCTCTTCAGACCCGTCTTCACTTGCTGAGGCGACTGCTGTGCCCCAATCTTACTGTGTTGTCAAAAGTAGTTTTTATCTCAAAGAATCTCCAATTTAGGGGAATACTGTAATTACAATGCAAAGAAGTGTTTCCCCTGAGGCATTGGAGAGGAGTTTGCCAACGTGATGCCCATCACCCTCAGCGTGTGAGTGAGCGACCCCCACACGCGGTGGGTCCTCCTCTCCAACCACAGTGCAACCAAGGAGTCCGGGATAGAATGCAGAGGCATCCCTTGTTGGTGCTCAGACCCATGAGGGGTCGGGGACAGGCACACACCCCGCTTCACCAGTAACTAGGCACCAGGACGTGGAAGTACCTGTCCTGCCAGGAGCTCCTGGAGAAAGGGGCGTCTTCATCTCCTTCCTTCGGGGCTACTCCTCAGACTCTCACTGACCTCACGACCATGACCTTCCTGCAGGGTCACTATTTTGCAGAGCTTCCTTAAATTTGTGTTTGCCTGACATGCACAGCAGCCTAGCCACATGGCACGTGTCCTTCTGGGGGCAGAGGGCAGTCTGGGCATCCCTCCTGCCTGTGCCGCCCACCCCCAACATTGCTATGGGCCTCCCCACCCCACCCCACTGCCCTGAGAAATGGCAATTCTGTTCTCCCAGCGGGTGCCAGGCCGGCCATCCTGGTCCCTCTTGACTTCTGGAATAGCAACAGTTAGGCCTGCTAAGGGCTAAGGAGTCATCATGTCCTGCAGTTGCATGTTTAATTATGGATCTATCATCCCAGGGTCAAGGTCAGAGGTGAGGGTGAGGAGGAGGCCTGCTGACCTTGGTCTGCTCCTTGGGCTTTTGTATGGCCTTCGCCAGCATCTCTCTTTTCCAGTCTCCAGGTTCCCTTCCATCAAGGTTCCCTATGACACCCACAGTGGTATTTTTGTCACATGCTGGGCAGAAATGCCCCTGAAGAAAAGGCATCTTCTCTGTCTCAACTCAGGAAACAAAACACAGAGTGCAGTATCTGCCAAAGAGGACTGTGATGAATATCCCAGGATTTCAATGGAGACCATGAAGAGCTACATCCTAAGAGTGAAAGTCAACTGGAAATACACCGTTCTCAGAAGCCCTACTTTGAATGTGCAAAGAGATCAGAAAGGTAACAACCTAGCATTCTACAGTCAGCAAAAATATTGCTCAAAAATGAAGACAAAATAAAAACATTTCAGCCAGCCAAAGAGAAAAAAATCTCAAAAATTTCAAAAGATTGACATGGTTCAGAGTGTTTTCTGTTCACAGTTAACTGCAGTAAAAACTTAATGTGGTAACCTCTGTGTTGTACTGTGCTTGGTCACTCAGTCATGTCCGACTCTGAGACTCCATGGACTGTAACCTGCCAGACTCCTCTGTCCATGGAATTTTCCAGGCAAGAATACTGGCATGGGTTGCCATATCCTACTCTAGGGGATCTTCCTCACCCAAGGATCGAACCCATATCTCTTGTGTCTCCTGCCCTGGGAGGCAGATTCTTTACCAGTAGCACCACCTGGGAATTCATGAAATACAGTCAAGTGATAGGCAACAAAAGTAATAGGAGTCATCACAAATGGGATAAATTCTCCAAATAAAAGAATGTTAGACGATTTTAAAACCTATATGCTGTTTACCAAGACACATACTTAATTATTAGGGCACTATCTGCAAGTAAAAAAATGGATAAAGATAAATCATGGAAACACTAGTGAAAGCACTGCTGGAGTGGCTACTCTGATGTCAGACAAGGCTGTCTCCACAGCAAGAGCATCACTGGGATATAAAGGGATCATTGATGAGAATAAAATGGTCCCACAGCTCTGTTTGTACAAACAGTTAATGACAGTGTCTCAAATGTACACAGTTATGAGAAAAGGAGACTAGATACATCCACAATTATCATCACAGTGAGAGATTTTAACACCTTTCTCAGTAACGGGCAGAAAAACAGACCCAAACACAAACCTAAACCAAACAAAAAATAAGGTAAAGAGAGTCCATATGAGAAAAGTTTGGTCACACAGGTGACCTGGGATACATTGATGTCTGCTAGAGCCTGCTGGCAGTGAGATGTGTCAATGCCTAACGTGCACCTGTAAAATGCAGAGCATAGATGGGGAAACAGTGGAAACAGTGTCAGACTTTATTTTTTTGGGCTCCAAAATCACTGCAGATGGTGACTGCAGCCATGAAATTAAAAGACGCTTACTCCTTGGAAGAAAAGTTATGACCAACTAGATAATATATTCAAAAGCAGAGACATTACTTTGCTGACTAAGGTCCGTCTAGTCAAGGCTATGGTTTTTCCTGTGGTCATGTATGGATGTGAGAGTTGGACTGTGAAGAAGGCTGAGTGCCAAAGAATTGATGCTTTTGAACTGTGGTGTTGGAGAAGACTCTTGAGAGTCCCTTGGACTGCAAGGAGACCCAACCAGTCCATTCTGAAGGAGATCAACCCTGGGATTTCTTTGGAAGGAATGATGCTAAAGCTGAAGCTCCAGTACTTTGGCCACCTCATGCGAAGAGTTGACTCATTGGAAAAGACCCTGGTGCTGGGAGGGATTGGGGGCAGGAGGAGAAGGGGACGACCGAGGACGAGATGGCTGGATGGCATCACGGACTCAATGGACGTGAGTCTGAGTGAACTCCGGGAGTTGGTGATGGACAGGGAGGCCTGACATGCTGCGATTCATGGGGTCGCAAAGAGTCGGACACAACTGAGCAACTGAACGGAACGGAACAGTCTTTCCAAGAAACTGTGGGATATTGGCCATTAAACAAACCTCAGCAAGTTTCAGAAAGAGACATAATAGGAAAGATATTCTCTGACTGTAGTGGACGTGAGCTGATAGTTAATAAGAGAAGACAGCTAGGAGATCAACTACGGTTAGAAGCTCCTATCAAGGCAGTGGGGAGGACAGCTTCACCTAGACACTCCCACGGCTGGCTGCATACCTCATACTCCCCTGGGCTTGACTGGGGGCTGTTGCTTCCAGCCAAGGTCACAGGCAGCCTTGGCCGCTGCCCAGGAATGGGCTTCCTTATGCTCTCAGGACTTCACGTGACTCCAGCAGTCCCTGCTTACACGGCCCTGAGGGCAAACGGGGAACTCAGGACCCAAGAGTGGGACACTCACAGGATGAAGCCCTGAAAATGAGGGAGACAGAGCCTGCTGGGTGCAAGTCCCTACCTTCAAGGTTTATGTGATCGAGGACGGAATGAGACACTCCACTTGGCCTCTGTTTGGTGCCCACAGAGAGACTGGCCGGGGATGCTGTGGAAGGGCTGGGCAGAGGCCCCCTCAAAGCAGAAGGCCAGCAGCAGAGGGCTTCAGGGGTTACGGGCTGTGGAGGGCGCCCCTGCCCAGAGACCACTCCCACGCCCCTGTCAGCTGTCTTTTGGGCTGAGATTGAGCAACATGTTTCTGAAGGCAATTCTGCTTCTGGGACTTGCTATCCTGGGCATTCGTGTCTGGGCCATTCGAATGGAATTCATAGACATTAGTAAGGACCTCGATTATTTTGCGGTGTCTGTGGAGTTCGCTGTGGCTTGGTTCAACAGTGGCAATACCGAGGAGCAGGCCTACAAGCTGCTGGAGGTGAGGCGAGCCCAGCAAAAGGTGAGTGGCCGTCATGGGCCTAGGCTGTGGGATGGCTCACCCCAAGCTGGCCTGGGTGAGCAGGGCTCTGATGGGAGGGTCCCTTGCCGCACACACTCCTGAAGGGACTGGAGGTGGCCCCCTTCCTGCACAGATGACCCTGGCTTCCTTCACATGCCCTCATTTCCTGACTGGCCAGCCCTTCCCTGGGTTGAGTCCAAGCCCTGGACTCGGGGAGGCCAAGGGCTCCTTGAGCATCACTGTGGCCACTGCTGGCCCTGATCTCTCCTAATTCTGTCCTTGCCTGGGGTCTGGCTGCAGTGCAAGGTGCTGGGCATGTGTGTGTGTGTGTGTGTGTGTGTGTGTGTGGCTGGTGGCTTCAGCTACAGGCATTTATGAACCCTTAAGGAAGTCAGCTTTCTAGACAATTCCAGGTCAGTGCCCTGGATGTGTGTTTCTCCCTGATGAGATTGCTGGCTACATCCCTCTTTGTGTCTGAGTTCTTTCAAGTTCTCACTACCTCTCTGTAGGGGACAAGATTCTATCTTATGATGACTTCTTAGAGAAGCTGATGGACACACAGAGCAGCACCCAGGTCAAAAACATCCACCTGGATGAAGGTTAGGTACCCCAGGAGAGATGGAGGGTCCAGCCCCCAGCCTCTGTCCTGGTCTGAAGGTTCCCCCTGAGGGACAGCACAGCTCTGAAAAAGGCTCAGTGTCACGCATTTCTGGCCCCCTCCCTAGAAGGAGCCATGCAATGCCCTCCATGTGTGTGGCTGATATGATTGAGAGATAGGGGATGCCAGGTGTGCTGCGCGTGAACTGTCAGCCCCAGGTCCTCTGTCCCACAACATCCCCCCACCCTCCGCCACTGCTTGTGGACTGGTGATATGCCTCCCAGGTCCCAGTTGTCAGGAGGAGCAAGACAAGGAAGTGCCCAGGGCTGCTGGAGATGCACTCCGGGGCATCTTTTAGTTGGTATATCCTTGTAGAGAAATTGCACATAGGTACGTGTCCTATTCATATGCATAGTCTAGTCTTTTGCCCACTTTCCTACTGGATTCTCTACCTTTCTGTTTTCTGATTTCTCCTCGGCAGAGCTGGACAATGATATATTTAATGGAACTGGACCTGGGCCGCACAATTTGTAAGAAACACGACGAAGACATTGACAACTGCCCCCTGCAAGAAAGCCCAGGAGAGAGAAAGGTTTGAGAATGAAACAACCCAAAGTGTCACAAACCTGGGACAGAAAAATCACATCAAGGAGGGCGTGTTGCCAAAATCCTGGCTCTCTGTGCTCCAGTGCCAAGCAGAATTATGGAGAAAGAAAGAGTGGCTTTATTACCTTGCCAGGCAATGGGGGAACACAGAAGGCTAGCACCTCAAAATCTGTGTGCCCTATCCCTAGTGAGTAGGGAAAGGTTATATAGTCAAGCAAGAGTGTGGGATGAGGATGAAGGAAGTGACAGTCTTGTATTCTTTCTTCTGCAGTCTCCAAAGGGAGGGCTTGCTGTCAAGGTCAGGGTGTGTGCAGCGTCCCAAGTGGTCATCTCCTAACCTCCATGAGCCTCTGCCTCGGGTGGTTTCGGTGCTGTCTCTCCTTTGATTAGCAACAGTCCTGCCCTTTGGGCTTCCCTGGTGGCTCAGATGGTAAAGAATGTGCCTGTAATGCCAGAGACCTGGGTTTGATCCCCAGGCAGAAAGATCCCCTAGAGAAGGGAATAGCTACCCTCTCCAGTATTCTTGCCTGGAGAATCCCATGGACAGAAGAGCCTGGTGGGCTACCAGGGTAGCAGAGTCAGACATGACTGAGCAGCTAACACTTTCACTGCCTTTTGGAACTCCTTTATTCCCCACACAGAGCACTTTGCTACTGGTCCTTCTGGTGACCAAGAAATCCTTCCGGGACACCAGCCACCTACCTGGAGGTGGCATCAGGTCTCACAGGTTAAAGGCTGAAGCCCCTGAGACACCTGTCCCCCATTCAGATGCCAGTTGCTCACAATTTCTGTCCAATTTGACCACACATCAGGGGTTCCCATCTCCGCCTCTTTAGGCTTGATTAATTTGCTGGAGTGACCTACAGAACTCAGGGAATAATTAGCTTTCCTGTCTTATTAAAAGATACAGTGAAAGGACACAGGTGAGCAGCCAGACACAGAGATACCCAGGATGAGGTGAGGGAGGATCCCTAGCACAGGGGCTTTGGAGGACTGAGGTGCATCACCCCCCAACACAAGAACGTGGTCACCCACATGGGTGCCCTGAACCTCATTTCAGGATTTGGGAGACTTCCTCTGTAGGCATGACTATCTCCAGCTCCATCGGTGGGTTTTTCTAGTGACCAGTCCCCATCCAGGAGCCTACCAGAGTCACCTCAGTAGAACAGAACATGCTCCTGGAGTTCTTATTTACAAGGGATTCAGATGCTGTGTGCCGGGAATCTGGGCAGAGACCACGATGTCTATTTTCTTTACCTCACAGAAGGCTTCAAGGAGGGAGCTTAAGAAAGTCATCAGGGTTGACCCAGGGACAGAACGATGAGTCCACACCCCTCCTCTCCTGGCCCCAGGGCTCCCCCTGCACAGAGGGGCTTCCAGCTCAGCAGCAAGCTGGGCCCTGTGCTCACAGCCTAGCTGGCCCACCAAAAACCCCCACAGACCGCCTTGGGCCCTCCCCTCCAGGACAGAGGTGCCCCAGCCTCCAGCTTCCTATGAACTGGGTCTAGGCAGATGCAGCTCTCCCTGTGGGCCTCTCCTTCCTCTGCTCCAATTCTTCTGGGCGGGAGGACTGATTAGTTTGCTGGTTGCTCTCACTCTCCTCCTGGTCTCCTAGGCGGCAAGGACAAGACTTGGTTAATCAGTCCTCGTGTCATCGCCGTATGGGCTGACGTCTGGTCATTGGAGTGAGACTTTGGATATAGGCTTCAGTGGGGCTGGCTGGGGTCTCTCTGGACCCAGCCTTGGAGCTGCCTCCCCTGGGGTGGGTTTGCAGCCACTGCTGGGTGGGTGGGTGTCACCTGAACCATCTCCTGGGCAGGCTGCAGGCTCCCTGGGAGCTCATTGGGCAGAGCCCTTCAGAGGGAGAAGGGGAGAGGACCCTGAGGGGCAGGTCATGGTGCCGCCAGGCACCCTCTCAGGAGCTCCCAGCCTTGATCATGGAGAGCTGAGCTCCAGGGCCCAGCCCCAGGCTACTGTTTGATTCTGCTTTTCTTTCTTCTTTAGTTTTTAATGTACCTTGAGCTCCTGTTAAGTCCTCATTGTTACATTGTTCTTATTTTATGTCTTACATATAATTTTTTTTTCAGGTGAACTGCACTTTCATTGTGGACTCACGGCCTTGGTTTACCCAGTTCACTCTCCTGAACAGCACCTGCCAGCAGATATAGGGGAACGAGCTCCAGACTCCCATGGCAGGTCCTCTTCCCCTGAAGAGAGAGGGTCTGGAGTCCTAGGTCTGCATGGCACCAGGGCAATTAAAGGCATCTCAGAGCACGTTCTGTGTCCCTGTCAGTTTTTCCTTCTCTCTGACGATTTATTTCCATGGATGTTGTTGCCAATGTCGAGCAATGGAGAATTTATCACTGGTCTCACCTTGGTTGCAGGAGCAGGTACTGAGTTAATCAAACTCCTCTACTCATGGAAGGCTATCATTCATGGGTCTTACAGGGTCCTCATGGTTAGTGTGCGTATCTATTCATTAATTCATATATTCCTTGTTTGTCTATCATCTGTCCGTCCAGTATCTATGCATCTATCCCTTCACTCATCCATATCGTCAGGCATCCATTCATCTTTCCATCATCCATGCATCCATCTATCCATCCATCCAGGGATACATCCATCCTCTCATCATCCACACTTCTATCCATTCACCCTCCAATCCCTCCAGCTTCCATCCATTCCACTCAAAAGGAATCCAGACAGTTTTTCCAGGTGACAGCCACCTGTGTCCATCTCTGAGGCCAGACTCACAGTGGACAGTCCTTCTGGGGTGAGGTGGGGGAGGATGCTCAGGCACAGGGGTGGGAAGTGGGTGACTAAGATGACAGAAGGCTCTTAGTGGACCCCCATCAGGGCATCTGCCCTGGAGCTCATTGACAGATGGGAAAGTCTCAGGGTCTCTGGGGACGGCTCAGAAGATGGCAGCTCCAGTACCGCCTCCCTTCCCTCTCCCTGACCCTTGTGTTCCCCCATTGGAGCCCAGCCTGTCTTCCAAGCCTATCAACACAGAGTCACTACCCCTGAGACAGGCCTGGAAGTTCCAAGGGATGGGCGCATGGGGGCCCGACTGGGACAGAGAGGCTATGGGATGCCATCTGGAGGAAGACTTCAGAGGAAGAGGCTTCAGGGGTCTTCCTTCTGCCTTTTGAGTTTGGGGATCTGATTTGCATGTCCATGGTTGTTGGTGCCTTTCCTGGCTGGCCGATGCTCCCCTCTGCCCTGTCCCCCAGCTCTGGGCAACTCCATGAGCACAGCTGGCCTGAGTCAGCTTTGGTCCTTTGGTACCTGTGTTTGGGATTTCTACATCTCCTCATAATTTGATAAGGGCAAGTACAAACTGATAGGAGTGGGGATGTGGTCATCCAAGCTTCCTTTGAGGGCACTTGGGCTCAGAGGGATGGAGCCATTGTTCGCAGGCCCTGGGCGGGACAAGTCTAGCCTCACCTCCCGTTTCCCATCAGAGGTTCTTTGTCCTGCTCTTTTCAGCTGTCCTGTGGTCTGAGCTCAGATACACCTGACTACACCCAGGGGCTTTGCACTGTCCGTCTTTGTGTCATGGCACTTAGCATTCAGACCCAGCTGCAAGGTGACTGTAAGCCAAACACGAGCCTCTGGGGAGGACACCAGGGTTCAAGTGAAGGTGACTAATGTCGACTGCAGCCTCCGTCTGCTGGTTGTAGCTCTTAAACACGTATGGGATCAGAAACACAGCCTTTGGGAAACCGCTGTCACAGCTTTGCTTGGTTAGAGAAGTTACAAGAGGTCTCTCCGGTGTAGGGGTCACCCCTTCCCCCAGTCCTGGAGAAGTAAAGCCACAAGGGACAGAACCAGAGGGAGAACAGCCAGATTCCTGGTCCAGGGAAGAGTGAAAGCAGTGTCTCAACGGTTGACAGACAACTCACAAGGTGAAAGCCAGATGATATTTACAAAAGTGTAAAAAATCATTCAACAAATTTGATTTGGAGTATTGTGGAGACTTGAAGCTACTCCATGGGACATCCAGTTTGTGTGGCAAGACAGCTTGCGGGGACCTTTCCCTGATATGAGCCCCCAATAGGAGCACAGGCCCAAGAAGACAAATGAAAGGCCCAATGCAACTTCCCTCAAAGGCTGCCTTAGATAAGACCCCTGCAGAGCTTTCCAGAGCCTGCTCTCTCGGTTTGAGTTGACCAATCCAGCCTTAGCTGGGAGTCCAGGGCCTCCAGTGACGGCGGGCACATCTTGCTCTGTGTTTGTGCCCCCAGTCATGACCCTCCCCACCCCCCGCAACAGCGTGGGCCCTGCTGGTACCTCTTCCAGAGCTTGAGAGCAGGAAATGTCTCTGTTTCAGTTTCTCTGTGGTCTCTTCGGAGCAATGGCTTGCTGCCAAGCACCCCGGGCTGCACCTCAGTGTTGATTTGACAAATGAATAACAGTTGCACAGACTATCCACCAGTGGCCACAAAGCACACGCTCTTTTTGAGCTGATACAACATTTATCCAAATTCAGTGTATTCCGATCCTGATGTTTCGCAGCCCCTGACCCCCTCCTGGCTGCCATTCACGTCCTTTCCAGTAGGGCCCTGCCTTGGCTGGCTTCTCCGTTGCTCAAGAGACATGAGAAGCCCCCTCCCCAGTGCCCAGCATGGCTAGGCCCCAGGACCTCCTACAAGGAGGTCTGCAGATGTGGGAGGTGGAGAGGACGCTACCCCAGCCCACACACTGCCTATCACTGTACATTCCAGACGTTTCCTGAGGTCGTGGGCTGCAGCCAAGATCCGGTTTGACCCTTAGCTGCCCAGGACTCAGGACCCACCAGTATCCCTAAGCGCTCCCATGACTCTGCCCGTCCTGGGGTGCACTATCATGAGGGGAATCCCAGAGGGCTTGAGACCCTCATCCAGACCCTACTGAGGCTGGTCTGAAGCTGTGCTAGAGATGAGGGGGAACAGAGCCTGTGGGTCCCTGGTGCCCAAGGCTTATTTGACAAGGGGTAGAAACTGGGACATCCCCCCGCCCCACCCCCAGCTCTATCTCCCATCTGGTGATGATGGGAGGGTCAGACAGGAGGAACTGGGCAGAGGGCCCGGTGGGCAGCAAAGCGCTGTGCAGGGCAGGGCGGTGCTGGGTGGGGAGCTGAGGAGGACGGCCTCCCAAGCACTCGGCCTCCAGGACGACGCTGGACAACATGTTCTGGAAGCTGCCTCTGCTCCTGGGGCTTCTTGCTCTGGGGCCTCACGTGGGCAGCTGGATGTTTGAGGATGTCAGGAAGACAGGGAAAGAGTTCAGCCTGTGTGTGGAGTTTGCCTTGCACCACTTCAATGAGCACCAACCAGACGAGAATGCGTACAAGCTGCTGTGGGTCAGACGGAGTCAGCGCAAGGTGAGGGCGAAGGGAGTAGGAGAAGGCATGGAGGTGGGAAGGGAGGAGGCTTGGGAAGGGGGAGAGACCCTCCCTGTAGCCCCATCTTTTCCTTGAAGTCAGGCCCCGGGGTGGGGGTGGTGGGTCTGTGGTCTGCATGAAAGGGTAAGAGATCCTTCGTTTGGTGCAGTATTAGTCACTTAGCTGTGTCTGACTCTTTGTGATCCCATGGAATGTGGCCCATAGGGTCTCTCCTGTCCAGGGGATTCTCCAGGCAAGAATACTGGAGTGGGTCGCCATGCCTTCCTCCAGGGGATCTTCCTGACCCAGGTCTCCCATGTTGCAGGCAGATTCTTTACTGTCTGAGCCACCAGGGAAGCCCTCATTTGGTCAGGGATGTTTAAAAATACAAACTTCCATTAGAAGGGCTCCAAGGTTCCAGTACATTTGCTGAATGCTTGGAGCAGGGGAGAGAGAGAGAGGGAAGCAGAAGGCTAGGCAAGGAGGGAGATGAATGGGGGGGGGTAGCACCTCAATTTCAAAGTCCAGGAAGGAGCAGCTTTGCAGAGTCGACAGCGGGCTTAGGCCGCTGGGCTCATGGCCCAGCTGCCGGGCTGAGGCGCCTTGCGGAGCAGGCCACCGTGGGTCCTGGGTCAGGAAGATCCCCTGGAGGAGGGCATGGTGACCCACTCCAGTACTCTTGCCTGGAGAATCCCATGGACAGAGGAGCCTGGTGGACTATAGTCCATGGGGTTGCAAAGAGTCGGGCACAAGTGAGCCACTAACACTGAACAAATGAAGGATCTCTTGTCCTTTCATCCAGACCACGGATCCGCCACCCTCACCCCAGGGCCTGACTTCAGGGTAAAGGTGGGGCCATGGGGTGTCTCTCCCCCTCCCTAAGCCCCCTCCAGGCCTGAAGAAGGCAGTGGAGAGAGCAGGGCCTGCTCTCCTGGGGCTGTTACCCTGGTGAAGAGAGCAATCAAGCCCCAAGTTCTTGGATGAGGCAGTTGAAAGGTGGACAAGAGCAGTCATTGCAGGACCGCAGGGCTGTGGGGAGGGTGGTGTGGGGGGCAGAAGAGCCTTTTGAAGACTGGGACTCCTGGAAGGACCACATGAAGGTTTGGGGATAAGAAGGATGGGGAAGCCCAGAGAGGGCCTTGGACCAGTAGAAGTCGTGAGTCCCTGCAGGGCCAGGCTGCAGTCTGTGGGTCTGTGTTGCCGAGGAGGGGGTGTGGGGTTGGGAGAGGCGGTGGCATGCAGGGGTGGGTGTGTTGGTGGCTGGTCAGGATATTCCCCTCAGAGTGTCAGGGACTCCGGAGAAGAGGTTGTTCAGCTTTGTCCAGCATCTCTCTGGATACTTGTGGGAGCAGTGGGTGTCTCAGCCTGGGTGCAAGCTGAGACCAGGGTGCAGGAGCCCTGCGCTGGTCTCTGGGTGGCAGAGAAGAGCTGGCTTCTGAGTCTGCTTGGAAATTGATGTGGGGTGTGGGTGGGGTATCAGGCGTGGACCTCAGGTCCTTATGCTGAGCAGATGGGCAGACGGCACAGAGAAGGGCGTGGGAGACAGGAAGAAGGTCGAGTATCCCCGAGGCAGCCTGAGAAGGTCAGGAAGGCTGTGGTTACAGAGCATCAGGGTGGGGAAGAGGGGAGCATGGTGTCCTGAGCACTCAGCCAGGCAGCACTTTCCCTCTGATGTGCATTGCTCCCCCGCCCGTACCCTTTGTCTGGATTAACTGTTGTCCAGCCGTTCCGAGCCCAGACCAAACCTGACGCTGGATGGCCAGCCCCGAGTAGGCCTGAGTCAGCAAGGCTCTGATGGGAGGATCTTCTCCTACACAGACAGCCCCGGCTTCCCTCACATGCCCTCCTTTCCTGACCAGCTGGTCCTTCCCTGGCTTGAGTCCCAGCCCCAGACTTGGCAAGGCCAAGAGCCCCTCAAGCATCCGTGTGGCCACTGCTGCCCCCTACCCATCCTAAACCTGTCCTTGCCCGGGGTCCAGTCGCAGTGCAAGAGACTGGGCGTGTGTGTGTGTGTGTGTGTGTGTGTGTGTTGGGGGGTGGGCTGCATCAGCTGCAGGCATTCCTGTACCCCTAAGGAAGCCAGCTTTCTAGGCATTCCCAGGTCAGTGCCCCAGAGGCATATTCCTCCCTGGGGAGGTTTCTGGCTACATCCCTCTCCATGTTTGAGTTCTTCTGAGTTCTCACCACCTCTCCATAAGAGATGAGTTCTATCTCATGATGACTTCTTAGAGAAGCTGATGAATACACAGAGCAGCACCCGGGTTACAACATCCACCTGGATGAAGGTTTGCCAGGTGAGCCCTTGGGTGTCACAGCTGCCCCAGGAGAGAGGGAACATCCACCCCCCGGGCCCCCATCCTGGTCTGAATGTTGCCCCTAAAGGGACAGCATGGCTTTGACAGAGGCTCAGCGGATGAGCATTTTTGGCCCCCTCCCTAGGAGCCGTGTGACGCCCTCCAGGTGTCTGGATAATGTGATTGAGAGCTGGGTGATGCCAGATGTGCTGTGCATGCACTGTCAATGCCAGGGCCCTTCGTCCTGGAACCACCACCCCCCCCCAGTGCCATGTGCTGGTGATGCGGCTCCTGGGTGCCAACCATCAGGAGGAGCGAGGCAGGGGCAATTCCAGGGCTGTGGGAGCTGCACTCAGGAGCATCTTTATGTAAGAAAATGGATGAAAATTTAGGATGAAAAAGAAAAATAATATATAAACTGATAATAAAAACATAAGAAAATTCACCTAGGTTTGTCCCAGTTGATACATATGCGCGCATTCACACCGTTTGCCCATTTTCTATCCGAATCTCTGTGCTTTTCTCATTACTGCAAAGTATGTATTCACAGAAGTTTCTACAATCTCCCTTTGACAGAAGTACTCTTTGACATATTTAATGGACCTGAACCTGGGCCGCACAATCTGCAAAAAACACGACGAAGACATCGACAACTGCCCTTTGCAAGAAGGTCCTGAAGGGAAAAAGGTTTGAGAGTAAAATCAACCCAAAGCATCACAAATCTTCAGAGAATGAAAAAGAATGTCAAGGAGGGTGTGTGAGGAGGCTTAGAAGGAATCAGTGTTGACCCTGGGACAGAATGCAGGGTCCAGGCCCTTCCCCACCAGGTCCCAGGGCTCCCCCTACACAGAGATGCTCCCAGCTCACCAGCAAGCTGGGCCCTGTGCTCACAGCCTGGCTGGCCCACCAGAGACTCCTACAGACCGCCTTGGGCCCTCCCCTCCAGGACAGAGGCGCCCCAGCCTCCAGCTTCCTATGAACTTGGGTCTAGGCAATGCAGTTCTCCCTGTGGGCCTCTCCTTCCTCTGCTCCAATTCTTCTGGGCCGGAGGACTGATTCGTCTGCTGGTCGCTCCCACCCTCCTCCTGATCTCCTGAGCAGCAAGGACAAGACTTGGTCAACCAGTCCTCATGTCATCGCCCTATGGGCTGACGTCTGGTCATTGGACTGAGACCTTGGATATGGGGCTCAGTGGGGCTGGGGTCTCTCTGGACCCAGCCTTGGAGCTGCCTCCCCTGGGGTGGGTTTGCAACTACTGAGGGGTGAGTGGGTGTCACCTGAACCATCTCCTGGGCAGGCTGCAGGCTCCCTGGGAGCTCGTTGGGCAGAGCCCTTCAGGCATCGTATGCCCTGGGGGAGAGGACCCTGAGGGGCAGGTCATGGTGCCGCCAGGCACCCTCTCAGGAGCTCCCAGCCTTGATCATGGAGAGCTGAACTCCAGAGCCCAGCCCCAGGCTATTGTTTGATTCTGCTTTTCTTTCTTCTTTAGTTTTTAATGTACCTTGAGCTCCTGTTAAGTCCTTCCTGCACCCTCATTGTTACATTATTCTTATGTCTTACATATAATTTTTTTTTCAGGTGAACTGCACTTTCATTGTGGACTCACGGCCCTCATTTACCCAGTTCACCCTCCTGAACAGCACCTGCCAGCAGATATAGGGAAATGAGCTCCAGACTCCCATGGCAGGTCCTCTTCCCCTGAAGAGTGAGGGTCTGGAGTCCTAGGTCTGCATGGCACCAGAGCAATTAAAGGCATCTCAGAGCACATTCTGGGTCCCTGTCAGTTTTTCCTTCTCTCTGATGATTTATTTCCATGGATGTTGTTGCCAATGTCGAGCGATGGAGAACTTATCACTGGTCTCACCTTGGTTGCAGGAGCAGGTACTGAGTTAATCAAACTCCTCTAGTCATGGAAGGCTATCCTTCATGGGTCTTACAGGGCCCTTGAGATTGGTGTTGTATATTCATTCATTCATATATTCTTCATTTGTCTGTCACCTGTCCATTCATGCATGCTCCATCCATCCATTTATTCTTCCTTCCATTCATCTATCCACACATCTATTCATTCATCCAGCCATCCTTCCATGCGTCTATCCAGCCATGCAATCATCCATCCTTGCATCATCCATGTTTTTATCCATCCATCCTTCCTTCCATTATCCATTCTTCCATTCTTTTTTCCATTCATGTTCCAATCTCTCCACCCTCCATCCATTCCACTCAAAGAGAATCCAGACAGTTTTTTTATCTCTGAGGCCAGACTCAGTGGATGGTCCTTCTGGGCTGGGGTTGGGGGAGGATGCCCAGGCATAGGGGTGGGAAGTGGGTGACTAAGACGATGGAAGGCTCTGTCCTCTGTGGAGCCCCATAGGGCAACTGCCCTGCAGCTCAATGATGGATGAGAATGTCTTCTCAGGGTCTCTGGGGATGGCTCAGGAGACAGCAGCTCCAGTCTCCCCATCCCCTCCCACTCCCTGACCCTTGTGTTTCCCCTTTGGACGCTCAGCCTGTCTTCCAAGGCTGTCAACATAGATCACTAGCCCTGGGATGGCCCTGGGGTGACAGAACTCCTTACAAGCACGTCTCTCTCCCTGGGTCCTGGTGGGGCTGCCCTGGAGGGTCCAAGGGTATGGGGGGCCCAACTGGGACAGAGAGGTCATGGGACGCTGTCTGGAGGAGGACTTTAGGAGGGGCTGAGGGCTCTTCCCTCTGTCTTTTGAGTTTGGGGATCTGATTTTCTTGTCCGTGGTCATTAGCTTGTCACTTTCCTGGCCAATTGGTTCCCCCGAAGGGGTCATCAGCCCTGATGAGACTGCTTTTCCCAAGACTACCGAGGACAACTCTACCAGCCACGTCACAAAGACAGTGGCCTGCTCCGCTTTGGCTCCTTGTCCAGCCTGTGTGTAGATTCTGTAAACTCCTCACGGTCTGGCAGGGGTGTGTACACATTGACAGGGTAAGTCTGTGGTCAGCTAAGCCAGCCTGTTGCCCACCCTTGGCTTAGAGCTCTTGGTTCTGAGGGCTGTGGCTCTGGGCCCACACTGGCCTGGGACAAGCAGGCCCTCCCTGAGGGTCAGCGGGCTCTGCCCCAACTGAGCATCTTCACTCGAACCCTCATTCCCCTGGGGAAGGCCTGACATCTGCTCTGTTTCATTATATGACGATACTTTTCTGTCTTGGAAACCCCTCTGGCTTCATTCCTCTCATCTCCTCTCCTCTCCCACTCATGCCCATCTCTGTGACCTGACATCAGAAAGACACAAGGTCCCCAGGTGGATGGCGCTTGTGCCCAAGCTCTGGGAAATTGTTCCAAGGAAGCCCAATCTTTAGACACATGTGAATCCCATGAGGCATCTCGTGTGTGGCTTGTGTTCTGCATTTGGATCCTGCTCTCTGGAGCAGATTTATCAGAGTAAAACCGTGGCCCATCCACTGAGCTGAAGCTCATGGTCACAGGCTCTGAGAGGGCCTGCGGAGGGGACTGGTAAATTTCACGCCCGCCGCTGTTGTCATCAGTGAAACCACATTAGCAGGGTGTGGGTGATGACTTACTTCCTTGGGTCAGTCACAACCATGGCCTATCCCATGTCGCTGTGTCCTGGAGGGACCTCTCCAGATTCGGTCTGAAATCAATAGGGAGGGAAAATCTACACAGGGATACAAGCACACAGCAGAAAAATGGATGTGTTAAAAATCCTTGATTTCCATGAAACCCAGAATGTTTTCTCGGATTGCCTGGTTTGGAGAAGCAGGGCCCTTTGGGTTATATGTGCTGTGCTCCTTGTTAATCTGTCTCATCATGGGGGAAGGGATGCAGAGGCAGCAGGAAAGGATGAGAAGAGAAACTTGGATGCTTTAAGGGCAGAGTACAAGTATCTGTAGAACTGCGAACCTACACACCCTAGAAAAATAAAAAGAGAGAAATATTATAAGAAATAATGAAGATACATTTTCCAGAATTAAAGGAAGACACAATGAAAAGATTTTGTATCAGTTAGCTCTAGCTGCATAAGAAGCACCCTCAAAATATCACACATAGTAGGAAGCATTCATCTTTCTGACAGGTATGCCAAATAGGGGGACCATCTCTGATTACATTCAGGGCCACCCAGGATTAAACTTTTCTGTGTCCTATTCTTTGCCACCCCATGAATTGTAGCCCACCAGGCTCTGCTCTCCATGGGATTTCCCAGGTAGAAATATTGGAGTAAAATAAAAGAAAGAATACTAAAGTAGGTTGCCACTTCCTTCTCCAGGGGATTCCCGACCCAGGGATCAAGCTTATGTCTCCTGCTTGGCAGGCGGCTCCTTTATCACTGAGCCACCTGGGAAACAACTCTTCTAGGTAATATTAACATGCTGATGGTGTATGTGTGCACATGCACGTGTTTGTGAAATTCGAAGGATTATGAGAGTGTTAGGGGGCATAGGATTTGGTTCTTTTACAAAGTCAACAACAGTAACCACTTCTTTCTACAAAATATCCAAACCCCAGAAACATTGCTTCAATTGGGTGAATTTTAGTGTGCTAGTCAGCTCTTGGCACAGGAATACTGCTGACAACCTGCCCCTTCCCCTCACCTTGACCTCAGCAGTACGTGGTAGCAGGAGTCCATCATCAGGTCAGGGTCTGAGACTGGCCGAGAGTAATGGCTGTGTGGCTTTCCTTTAGGTCAGCATAGCTGGGCTCACACTGGGCTGGGGCCTACATATTCTGGGGTCTAGATCAGGTGCCTGACCCTAGAAGCTCCTATATGACATGTTCTCAGACTAGGGTCCCCCAGGGCCCCTCACCTTGGGAGACCACCAGAGAGCAGGAGGAATCTTCACATCTCATCCCAATGCTGTCAACACTGCCTCCACTGCATAGGCAGACAGCAGCCATGTGCCAGCCCACCACTGCAGGAGGCTGAGCGGTCAGGGCAAAGGGTGCAAATGAGCTGGTCTTAATCTTGGGTAAGGGTCAAGGACCACAGCGATGCTTCTCTGTGCAAGTCTTGGTACCATTACCTGGAGCAGACAACCCAGGTCCCAGGGTTGCATGGGTGGTGATGGACATCTGTCCTTCCCCAAAGTAGGAATCCAGCAGAACTGGGCATGTCAGGGGCACAGACACCAGTGACTAAGTGCTGAGGAAAGGCAGGGATGAGAAACACAGCATCCGGGGTGGGGTCACAGGACAGCCGGGAGCACGTGTGAGAGACTTATGACACTCTAGCTCTCGGTCTGGGTGATGGATGCGTGGGTGCCCAGCGTGTTGTACCCATGCCAGGAGTGCCATCAACCGAGACAGATGACCTCTAAGCTGGCTCTGGGCAGCGAGGGTTCATAAGAAAAGACAAGCCCAGAGAAACCTCACGTGCACCCTGGTGTCAGAGAAAAGCCCACCATGTGCTTATAACTTGGTAGTTGATTGGACAAGGGCTGAGGGTTGGGGTTACTCCGTCAGCCCAGCCTCTGCGGACCTAGGGGTGAGGGGACTCCACCCCATCCACTGAAGACCTTTGACGTGGGCCCCACATTTGCTGGGCTGGGTCTTGGGCTTTGACCTTTATGACACCCCCTCCAGCCTGAGGGGCTCAGTGGGGCCTTGGGTGCCTCCCAACCTGCTTGGGCTTCCCTCCCGAGGGCCTTGCTCACCCGAGTCCCTGGGTTGTGGGACCCGTCGTGCATAGAAGACCTGTCTCCTTTATACTCTTGGCCATGTCAGAACCAGGAGGGGGCCCAGGTGTCCCGGGAGGGAGGGACATGGAGGCCCTAGGAAGAGGCTCTGTGGTCTCTGGTGCTTAATCTGCCCCGAGAGTGGGGTCTTCCCTGGCTCAGACCTTGAGCTATGGTGCCTGAGGCCTCCTGAGGCCGGGGCGGGGGCAGGTGTGGCTGGCTCCCTCAGGGTGACAGATTGCCAGCCCTCAGGTCCCGCTCCTCCTTGGTCTTCTGCTGTGAGCACAGGAATTGCACTCTGGTCTAACCTGTTTCCATTTATTTACCATGATACCCCTGCTAAGCTTATCTACTCTCTTTTTCTTCCTAATTATTGAAGAATATACAAAATATATTTTCAACAATTATAATTATTTAATTATATTATATATAACATTACAATTATATTATATAAATTATATGTATATTTACATAATTATATTATTATAATTATATTATATAATTATACTTCTGTTTATACATTTATTATATTTATATTATATAATATATAGTATATAATTAATTCATCTGTAATATAGAACACTTGAAACATTATAAAGAAAAATCAGAAATGAGTGCCTTTCCAACAAAGCAAAAGCATTGCTCATTGACTCCTCAAATATTCACACATTCTCCATGCTTGACCTGGCTCTGGTGGAGACGTGTTGGGTGACAGGAAGGATTCCCTGCTCTTAGAAAGTCCATTTTATTTCTCATGGGGAGAGATGGGCCATCAAGATATTCCCGGGTAACTAACTGTAGGTTATGATGGATGACATGGAAGAACAAAGAGGGTGGTGAAAACAGAAGCCAGGAGAGGCGCATGAGACTCTGGGGGAGTCTGTATGGAGACTGGCAGGGGGACAAGCCGGGATGAGGGGCTAGTGGAGGTGAGGGAGGGACCCTGGACCCCGAGAGGAGGCTGTGCCCCGTGGGGCAGGCAAGGCACTGGCCTCCAGCTCGGTGTGATGGGAGGGCCTCCCAGGGCCAAGGGTGAAGAGGCGGCACCCGCAACCGAAGGGTGATCAAGACTCCTACAAGGTTAATAACAAGATTCTCTGCTTTTTCCTAACAACACATTCTTTATTTACAAAGAAGTGAATCATATTTAGTGTTCTGCATCTTGTGCACAACTTTTTCAATAAGCATTTTCCAGCACTGTTGACATTCTTTAAATACAATTTTTAAGTCACTGTAACAGAGAGTGAAAAAGTTGGCTTAAAACTCAGCTTTCAGAAAACTAAGATCATGGCATCCAGTTTCATCACTTCATGGCAAATAGATAGGGAAACAATGGAAACAGTGACAGACTTTATTTTTCTGGGCTCCAAAATCACTACAGATGGTGATTGCAGCCATGAAATTAAAAGACGCTTGCTCCTTGGAAGAAAAGCTATGACCAACCTAGACAGCGTATTAAAAACAGAGACATTGCTTTGCCAACAAAGGTCTGTCTAGTCAAGGCTATGGTTTTTCCAGTAGTCATGTATGGATGTGAGAGTTGAACTAAAAAGAAAGCTGAGCAACCAAGAATTGATGCTTTTGCACTGTGGTGTTGGAGAAGACTCTTGAGAGTCCCTTGGACTGCAAGGAGATCCAACTAGTCCATACTAAAGGAAATCAGTGCTGAATATTCATTGGAAGGACTAATGCTGAAGCTGAAACTCCAATACTTTGGCCACCTAATGCAAAGAACTGATTCATTTGAAAAGACCCTGATGCTGGGAAAGATTGAGGGCAGGAGGAAAAGGGGACAACAGAGTATGAGATGGTTGGATGGCATCTTCGACTCGATGGCCGTGAATTTGAGTAAGCTCCAGAAGTTGGTGAAGGACAGGGAAGCCTGGGATGCTGCAGTCCATAGGGTCACAAAGAGTCAAACATGACTGAGAGACTGAACTAAACTTCTAAGATTGTAGGAAACACAGAAGCCAGATGGAGAACAACAATCAATCGGCCCACACGTTTTGTACAGTACACACTCACACATGCACACGCATCATGTGCTCACACAGCTGGTGAAGGACAGGGAAGCCTGGCATGCTGCAGTCCATGGGGTCACAAAGAGTTGGACATGACTGAGAGACTGAACTGAACTGAATAGGCTCCTTTTATTCAAATTATAATGCATTTGTATCCCTGGTGGCTCAGATGGTAAAGAATCTGCCTGCAATGAAGGAGACCAGGGTTTGGTCCCTATGTTGGGAAGATCCCCTGGAGAAGGAAATGGCAACCCACTCCAGTATTCTTGCATGGAGAATCCCATGGACAGAGGAGCCTCGTGGGCTACAGTTCATGGGCTCAAAAAGTTGGACACGACTGAGTCATTAACACACATATTTACTAAAGGCGGGAAACTCTTAAAATACCCCTGGTAATTTTAATATGTAGCAAAATTTAAAAATAATGAATGCATCAGAGTTGACCTCAGAACAACACTGGCTTAAGTAGGTAGGTACACTTATACATGGAAATGTTTTTTAAAAATGCATATGTGGACTGTAAACAAATTTCAAATTTCAACCATAGGCTATTAGTAGTAAAGTTTTGGGGGAATCAGATGTTCTATGTGGATTTTTGACTGTACTGGGGGTAGGTGCCCCTCACCCCTGCATTGCTCAAGAGTCAACTGTACCAATAAGTGACCAGCAATAGGACATTCCCTGGTGACTCAGCTGGTAAAGAATCCACCTGCAATGCGGGAGACCTGGGTTCCATCCCTGGGTTGGGAAGACACCTTGGAGAAAAGAATGACTACCCATTCCAGTATTCTGGCCTGGAGAATTCCATGGACCTGTATAGTGCATGGATTTGCAAAGAGTCAGACATGACCGAGTGCCTTTCACTTTCTTTCACTAAATTTAAATTCATGTAATGCTTTGCACTGATTCTCTCTCTTGTCTTTTATTATGCAGAAATGCTGCTGCTGCTGCTAAGTCACTTCAGTCGTGTCCGACTCTGTGTGACCCCATAGACGGTAGCCCACCAGGCTCCCTCGTCCCTGGGATTCTCCAGGCAAGAACACTGGAGTGGGTTGTCATTTCCTTCTCCAATGCATGAAAGTGAAAAGTGAAAGGGAAGTCGCTCAGTTGTGTCAGACTCTTAGCGACCCCATGGACTGCAGCCTACCAGGCTCCTGTCCATGGGATTTGCCAGGCAAGAGTACTAGAGTGGGGTGCCACTGCCTTCTCCAATTATGCAGAAATACTTGCATAATTTCGTAAAGATGTTGGAAAGGTGCCCAGCAGAGGGGGTGAGAGGTCAGCCGCTTAGGAAGCCGAGGTCATAGCGTGCTTGGCCTTCCACTCTGAGGACAGAAGCAGGAGAGGCTCGCATGCCATGTGAACCGCTGGGACCAGGGACCAGGGGCCAGAAGGGGCAAGGCGCCCTCTGAGACAGGGTCACAGGTGTGGAATTACATCACAAAGTGGGACTGCCCTCTGGAGCATGGAGGTCTCAGGTGACCAAGACCAGGGAGCAGGAGCTAGGAGGCCCCAGACTAGGGGGCCTTGATGTAGGGCATTGATGTAGCTGAGAGTGCTGGGTTCGTAGGAGAACTCTGGGCTGGAACTAGGTCAGAGTCCAATACCCCAGGACGGGGAGCCGGCCGGAAAGGGAGCCAGAGTAGGAAATCTCAGGGCTGCCACACCCTTTACAGCCACCTCTTATAAGCCAGAGACGCAGAAACAGGAGTGGCCGGTGAGGCACACAGGGTAGGTATGGACCTGGGGCTCTAAGTGAGCTCCCTGAAGGAGCCACCCAGGAGGAGCAGAGAAGCAGGCAGGTGGGGACTCTGATCTGGCTTCTCATGGGTGGGGTTCCTTGGAGGACAGGGCTAGTCCTACCAGCTGACCCTGATGCTTCTGTCTTGATCCAAGCTGATTCTCTCTGGGTAAGATCTCTGGAAACTGTCGTGCCAGCAGCGGCCACCCCACACCACTCGCAGCTCCATTCCTGGGAGGACAGGGACGTTCACCTGTGTCCCCAGAAAAAGGGACCATGACCAGACTCTGGGGGGCCTACCAGCTCCTGCTTGCCCTCCTGGTGGCCCTGGTGGCCCTGAGGGGCAGCACGCTTGTATACAAGGACACGGACAAAGTCTTGTGGGAATTAAGGAACGTCAGCAGATCAAGCGGCAACATGAAGCAGTGTCTGTGGTTCGCCATGAAGGAGTACAACAAGGATAGCAAGGACAAATTCTTCTTCCAGGTGGTCAAGGTGTGGCAGGTGAAGATGCAGGTAAGGGTGCTTCCTCCCAGCTTGCATACTTGCTCCTGCTTGCCCCTGGTAGCACAGACTGAAGCCAGAATGAGAGGGAGGGTGCGTGAGCAGCACCGGGACCCGGTTGTGCCGAGCCCCACGGCGAGCTCCCTTTCTTAAGCGCCATGATGGCTGTCCTAGGGGCCCCAACCTATGAACTCGGTTAGACCCCAAACGGCAAATCACACTTTCATGTTTGTTAAGGTTGGGAGACAACTGAGCACCATGATATTTTTACAACAATGCTACCCTGAGTGACATTCAATCTCCCCATATCCCGTGGAATGTGGGTTGACATGGAATAGGAAGGCTCATAAAGTGCCTCCTCCCAGATCCCTTCATTCTCTCAGTCCTACATCTTTTTAGCAGCAGTGGTTCTGTCCATGGAATCCCTCCCTACAGGGCCTTAGGTGACCCAGTGCTGGGAGTCATCGATCACCTGATATCCACGTGGGGGATGCTCCATCCCCACCTGCTGTCCAAGAAGGGGTCCTTGGTGTTGGAATTCTGCTGACTTCTAGCCTCAGTCAGGTGTTTGGGGTGTGGTTGCAGTGTAAGTGCACAGGAGATTTGCAAGGATGTGTTGCAAAGACATCCAGCAGACAGGCCATTGTGACAGACTTACCCCAGGTGTTGGACTCCAGGCTCTCTGGTGGCAGGAGCGGGGCCAGTCTACACGTGACCCTGTCTCCAGGAACATGTGTGCCATCAGCCCGGTGTCCCCAACACATGATGCTGACGACTGCACGCTCCCTCAGGGGCACCACCATCACCCTTCAAAGTAAAGGCTCCTGGGTCCTGTGACACAGGAAGAAAAGCCCTTCACAGTTTTCTCCTTTGGGACCCAAGTAGCTTGGGCAACAAGCAGTACCAGATGCTGTAGATGAGGCTGAAATGGAAACAAATGATCACAGCCTTTAGGAAGACAGGGGACCAGTTAGAAGACAAACTGCAAGACTTCCCTGGCCGTTCGGTGGTTAAGACAGTTTCCCTGCTTTAGGGGGCGTAGGTTCGATCTCTGGTTGGGGAACTAGGACCCCACATGCCACACAGTGTGAACAAAAATAAATTAATTAATTAAGTAAAGAACTGTCTTTCACCGGAAATCAGGTTCTACTCTCAGCGAAGACATGTTGATCAAAGAGAGAGTGACTCATTCGTTTCTGACTCTCTGTGACCCTGCGGACTCTAGCCCTCCAGGCTCCTCTGACCATGTGATTCTCCAGGCAAGAATACTGGAGTGGGTTGCCATTCCTCCTCGAGGGGATCTTCCAGACCCAGGGATTAAACCCAGGTTTCCTGCATTATAGGCAGACTCTTTACTATCTGAGCCACCAGGGAAGCCAAAGACAATGAAAAAAAATTAAAAAGAAAACAAAACCCTGAGCCAAGCTGGAGAGCTGGGATGCTGCCTATGGCACCTTGCTTGTGGGGCTTCCTTAGAGAGTTGGTGAGTCCCCTTCCTGCACCAGCCACACCCTCACCAATTAAGTGAGGATCTCTGGGTGGGACCTGGGTCCCCTGCATAGTCATGACTGAGCCCTGCATCCCCAAGGAAAGATGAAGGTGACGCCTGAGGGCAGACGGGGTACAGGGAAAGGAGGCTGGTGGGCGGTGGGTTTTTTTGGGGGGTTTCTCAGAAGCAGCTTCTAGCACTATTGTTTCAGTGAAGTGGTTCATTTGAGAGGCCATCCAGGAAGCACCTGGTGGTCAGAGGGGATTGAGGGGGGCAGGGAAGTGGCCAGTGCAGGGGAGTCGCTGAGCACACTGACTGTTGAGGGCATCTGGACTCCGTGTCCCTTGGGCCTCAAGGAGATGGTGCAACACCTGTGCAGGATTGGGCCGCCTGCAGGAGGGGAGCTGGGTTCCTCTCCCACCAGCTCCCATCCGTCACTGGCTGGGAGCTGCTCCCAGAGCCCTCGGCTCTGTCTGGCAGCAGGGAGCCCTGGGAAGCAGCAGAGTAGGTGGGCGCCTGGGCCCCCGCCACTGGTCTCTGCTACAGGAGGTGAGCAGGGAGAGTTTAGGGGTGCGGGGATGGGGGGGAGAAGGAGTTTGATTCCTAGCCCTAAGGAACCAGTGTGAGCGGCCAGAAGGTTGGGCTGTGACCGCGCCAGGCCGGGCCTCCCAGACTGTGGGCGAGATGTTCAGGCTGTCTTAGGAAGACTGAAAGCTAGAGGGGCATCAGGTTAGGGAGTTCTTAGGATCCCCGTGACCAGATGTGGTCTTTCAATCTGCCATTCTGGTTTCCTCACCTCTGGAAAGGGGCGTGTGCATCAGGTCCCCACTTCCCTGGAATCAGGTCGTCCTCTGCCTTCCTGTGGCCGGAGGAGCTGAGGCCAGGACCACAGGGGGAGAGCATGTTCCACGTCCGATGCCTCTGTCTCAGTCCTGGGTTGGCCACCAGCTGGCCATCCAGCTTCTCCCATGACAGCCCAGTCTCCCTGTTCTCTGGAACAAAACTAAGATGTCACTTCTTGTTGTTGTTGTTCAGTCGCGTCTGATTCTTTGCAACCCCATGGACTGCAGCATGCCAGGCTTCCTTGTCCTTCACTATCTCCCAGAATCTGCTCAAATGCATGTCCATTGAGTCGGTGGTGCCATCCAACCATTTCATCCTCTGTCATCCCCTTCTCCTCCTGCCTTCAATCTTTCCCAGCCTCAGGGTCTTTTCCAATGAGTCTGCTCTTCCCATCAGGTGGCCAAAGTATTGGAGTTTCAGCTTCAGCATCAGTCCTTCCAGTGAATATTCAGGGTTGATTTCCTTGAGGATGGACTGGTCGGATCTCCTTGCTTAAGGCTGGAGAGGCAGTGTGGGAAAGCCCGGTAGCGAAGGTTGAATCCAGGGGAACCTGGACCCAAGCTATGCAGACACACTCCTGTCTCTTGCTGTCTTCTTACTCTTTGCTTAATTTTGCTTCCTCTGGTCACTAGACTCACCTGGAGGCTTGTTCAGACACTGACTGTGCAAACCCACTGAGTCAGCAGTTTCTGACTCAGTGGTTCAAAACCTGCATTTCCATCCACTTCCCTGGTGATGCTAATGCTGTTGATCTGGGGACCCCACCTACCAAGGTCTGGGGCACCACTGTGGGAGGACAGCCCTTATCTATTCCTGCTCTCACTCTAAGAGCTGATGGGAGACGTATTTTCTGCATGGTGGGCTTGGCCGTCTCTAAACCCTGCTGTAATCTTTTAAAACCAGATGGGAGCAGATTTATTAATACATTGACATAGAACAGCTTTCACCTCACGCAGTCATTCATGAATTCTGTCAACTGCTCCTGTTCTGCTTCCTAACACTCAGAGAACAGGAAGACAAGCCTGGCTACATGGAGCCCTGGGGTGGGGTTAGGGGTCTTGGGTAGGGGAGCCTCAATGGGCAGGGGATCTCAGGTGACAAAATCTGAAGGGTGTGTGTGTGTGTATGGGAAGGGGCTCAAAGAGGGGATCTCATGTGGCTGAGGGTCCTGTTCCCATGGGGTTCAAGTGAACTGGTAACACCCCGGGCGCAGGAGCCAGTTGTTCTTAAGTAGAAGGTCTTGCCTTCAGGAAGGCCCCACACTGGATGGAGCCTCCACCCCAGGGAATCCGGCTCCAAGTAGGGGTATCTTTGTGTGGTGGCTCCACAGGCCACCTCCTAAAGATACGTTTGGAGGGGGGAGGAGGAGGAGATAAGGAGAGAGAATGAAAGGAAGAGCAGTTTTTTCAAGGTTTGTTAAAAACATTAAAAAGTAGAAGGCTTTTTTGAACAAAATTGCATGACTGCTAATCAACAGGTCACAGATCGTCTGGAATACTTTATTGACGCTGAAATCTCCCGCACCAACTGCAGAAAGCTTCCAAAGGGTAACGAGAATTGCATGATTAAGAACACCTCCAAACTGGAAAAGGTAGGGGACACACCAACTGTCTGCGGTGGTCTTGGCTGCTCTGAGCCTCAGGCAGAACTTGCGGTACCCAGACCTTGTCTTTGAGTGGTCGGCACCACTCCCAGGGCAGAGCCCCAAAATGGTCAGTCCTGCGGCCCTCATAGCAGACAGTGCAGGACAGCAGACTGTGGAGGAAACCTCGTCCTAGGGACAGGGTGCTGTCAAGATATCTCTCAGTGCAACGACCCCATCCCTCTGGGTTCCTGGTGCAGGGAAACTTGTTCACAGACATTCACTGGGAATTCACCCTCTTGGACCTGGAGGTACCAGTCTGCTGTGGCCTGACCTGAGGTTGCCCATCCTTGTGAAAGCACAAAGGGAAGTTCCATTCATTCACTCAACTGCTCATCAGAGCTTACCTGGCCCCAGGTGCTACGCTGGGTGCTGGGATTAAGCAATGACCAAGTCAGACGTGTCCCCAGCCTCCCGGGCTCAGCCATGGGAAGAGCCCCAGGCTCGAAGCAGAGGGCTGGCGTGGCCTGGGGCTTTTGGCCTCAAGCCTGTATTTCTGACTGGGGTGGGAGTATCCAGGGTTGACCTGAGGGTTTCCTCTGATGTTGGTGTAGCCCCTGGGCTCTCTGCAGGTAGAGGTGAGCCCCTTCCTTCATACCCATGGTCCTTCACATGAGACATGTCTGAATCACCTGGCAGCCTTGACACACCTGGATGGCAGAGCTTCCCCTGCAGAATCAGACTCAGTAGGTCTGGAGAGGAATCTAAGAACTGGCATTGCTAATGAGCTCCTGCAGTGGAGGTCCTTGGGACCGTGCTCAGAACTGCTGTGGCATGCAGTCACAGTGGGAAACACAAAGGTCCATTGACCAGAACCTAAAACTTCCTCTGTGGGCTTACTGTGAACAAATCCATCACTTCCAGCAGAGCAGAGGCTCCTCAAGACAAACATTCAAGCAGGGAGCATGTGGGATACCATCTGATCCTTTATTTCAGTTTTGTTTATCTTTTCCTGGTAGTAGAAATATTGTGGGCTAAAGTTTATATTTTCTACTGGGTACATCAAGCATAAAGGAGAGTTATTACTTTTTACCTGTTTGTAGAAAATATTAAAGAATTAACATTAAGATTAATTAGGAAACTTGTCTCCAGGAAGCTCTTTTATTCTCGGTAAAGTTTCCATGGCCTACCTCGGTTTTAGAGCACACATTTTTAAGTATACATTTATCGATTAGCAAACCTTTGTTCCTTTATTTCCAAATGTTTGGAATAATGCTGAAGAGGAGTCATGCTGGGTAGTGTCTCACTCCTGGAGGATTTAATGGGATTCTTTTCAGTATTTATACCTTATTAGTAAATACCATGGAGAAGGCAATGGCACCCCACTCCAGTACTCTTGCCTGGAAAATCCCACGGACAGAGGAGCCTGGAAGGCTGCAGTCCATGGGGTTGCTGAGTAGACACGACTGAGCAACTTCACTTTCACTTTTCACTTTCATGCATTGGAGAAGGAAATGGCAACCTACTCCACTGTTCTTGCCTGGAGAATCCCAGGGATGGGGGAGCCTGGTGGGCTGCCATCTATGGCGTCACACAGAGTCGGACACGACTGAAGTGACTTCGCAGCAGTAAATACCATATCAGGTGTTGATTTCCAAAGTTCTTCCAACTCCCTCTTTACCAAGAGTTATTTTTTTAAATTAAGGATGTTTTCTTCTATTAATTATTCTTTCAACATCTACCAAGTATATTGAATAATTTTTCTTCTTTGACCCATTACTAAAATAAATTCAAATAATAGATCCGCTAATATTGAATCATCCTTATGTGTCTGGAATAGGAAGTGCGTGTCTTTTCCGGTTGTTCTGTAACTGAGTGTCGTGGTTGGCTCATCTGCACTGGGAGTGGTGGCAGGCGCACAGGTCAGGGCGTGCAGACTTTCTGGGTGAAGCCACATCTTTGGCAGGGTTTCCGGACAACTGGACCTGGACATGGCAGGGGACCGTCCTTGTTCCTCTGACCCGATCAGCTTTGTGGCGCTTGCTATGGACACACATCTGGCATCCTCCTCTCCTTTATGGCAAATTTCTAGTTCTGTGTGATTGCAAGGGTGTGATTCCTGAAGGTCACTCCGTGGACGTGCTTGTGCATGTGGGTGGCTAGTCTCCAGTCACTGCTTTCTTGTTGACAGGACGGCCTCTTTTTCTTGTCACCTCCCTTTGTGGGAGCCATCCTGCCGGGTCCAGGCTGGAAGGAGCAGTAGCGTGGGTGGGGTCTGCCCTTGTCTCTTAGAATACAGAGGGCTTAGTGAAGTGAAGTCACTCAGTCGTGTCTGATTCTTTGTTACCTCATGGACTGTAGTCTACCATGGCTTCTCCATCCATGGGACTTTCCAGGCAAGAGTACTGAAGTGGGTTGCGGTTTTCTTCTGGGGATCTTCCCTACCCAGGGATCAAGCCTGGGTCTCCCTAATTGCAGGCGACACTTTACCGTCTGAGCCACCAGGGAAGCCTGGTGGCTTAGGGGGCCACTTTTTGTTTATGAATTTTGCTTTTTTATATATCAATATTAAGTACACTCAAACTCCCCAGAGAATGACTTGGAGTGTGGGGTACACACACACACACACACACACACACAGATTCCACGGCCTCATCCCAAACCTACTGAATCAGAATGTCCAGGTACAGACACTGTACACACTTCATGTCAAGGGGACGCTGAAAAGCACTGCACGAGGGCCATCAATTGTTCTATATGCTGCCTTTAATTTGCTGACTTTTTAAAGGATATTATATTCTATTTTACTAGGTAAGTCTGGGTTACGGTTTATTTTTTCATTGTGTTTTGGCTTCAGGGTTTCTCTGGTCTGGTGTAACGAGAACAGGGGCTTTTCAACTTTTTTCTGCAATTAGATCAGTTTAAAAACCAAAAGAACTTTGGATTCTCAAGGTGTGACGTAATTTGCCCATAAATCATCTTGACTTGGTATCTCGTGGGTTTGTGGGGACGGAGACCCCATAATCCTCCTTTGTGTGTGTCAGAATTCAGCCGAAACCTAACGTCCTTCTCTCTGACACTGTTTGTCGCTCACTCCTGAAATACCCCCGTGTTTCCAGTCAGTTATTGAAGATGGCCGTTGCTGTTTTTCTAGGATGTCTATCTGCCCATCCATCTGTCTAAGCCTCTTTCCACCCATTTGTCCATGTATTACCCACACATAGAAGTTTTCACTTGTCATTTCAATGACATTTTGAAAGGGAGAAGAAGGAGCTTTGGAATAAAATTTATGTTAGGTCCTAGAATCCTCTACATTGCTCTTATCTGATGTATTTGTCATCAGAGCAAAATACATTATTTGATTATTAAGATGACACATATTAGTTTATACTTGGCACAGAACTATACTATTTACATTATAGAAAATATTAATATTTTATTTATAAAAATAAAATCAAATTTATGTCTGATCTCCCACCAGAAATACGATGATTAGTATTTGTGTCTATCCACGGATGGGATGGGGTCAAACACTCCTCCATGCAACTTCTGGTGGCTACAAGGGTCTGCAGCCTCCAGCCGGCAAATTCTATGGGGTGTTCCTTGACAGGTGACGACCCATCTTCCGGCCTGTTCCTATGCTGGCACCTAGCTCCTGCGCTGGCACCCGGTCACGGAACTGCTTTTTCTCTCGCACTTGGCACCCTGCTGACTTTTGCTGTGGTGGTGGTCTTTTTCAGAGACAAATGTGCACCTTCTGGGTGGGCGCACTCCCATGGCACGGCTGTTTCACCGTGATGAAGAAGCAGTGTGTGGACGTCTAGAGGCTCTGGAGCCCCGCCACCACCCCTTCCTTTGCGAAGAAGTGATGGCCTGTGAGCCGGTACCGACATGCTTCCCTCACACGTGTGTCCCTGCTTGCTGTTCTACTTTCTAGTTTCTTACTATGTGGTAATAAAAGGTGGGCAAGACCCATGCCTCCTTCCTGGCCTCACAGGAGGCCACTTGCCTTTGGCTGACGTGATGGCATGCCACTAGGAATAAGGAACGTTTGTCCCTGAGCACAAAGGGTGGAGGGCTGATTCCATTTTCCACCGCACACTTGGGAAGGACTCGCTTGTTGATTGGATAACACCCCTCACACACACACATGCAGAGATACACACACAGAGGGCTGAAAACAGTGGGTGCTAACTTACAGGTTCCTTCTAGGAGCCTCATCTGGCTTCAGACTCCTCTCTCCCTGGGTCCTGAGTGGATGGGTCACCAGGGGGCTGGGAAACCCCCTGGCAGAAGCGTCAGTCCTCCCTGGCGGGCTCTCTGAGAATTGGGTGAATTTGTTCTTCTTTTTTTGTAAATGTCAATAGTGGTCACAGATCGAGAGAGGTGAGGGCAATAGAGCTTCAGGGGAAGCTGAAGTTCGCATGTGTCTGGGGTGCGCGTGTGCGCACATGTGTGCACGAGTGTGCATATCTGTGCAGGTTGTACAAGGTGTGCAGGTATGTATTGGTGTGGGTATGCAGTGTGTATGCACAAAGAGACAGAGAGGACGTGGGGGTCTGCGAAAGAAGTACAGGGATGATAGTAGGAGATAAAACTCCCTCAAAGAAAGCAGTCATTAAAAATAGGCTGGGCTTCGCTGGCGGCTCAGTGATAGAGTCCACCTGCCAATGCAGGAGACACGGGGTTTGATCCCTGACCTGGGAAGACCCCACCTGCCATGGAGCAACTAAGCTTATGCACCACAGCTACTAAGCCTGCGCGCCTGAGCCCGGGAGCTACAACTACCGAGTCCACGTGATGTAACTACTGAGGCCTGCATGCCCCAGCGCCCGTGCTCCGCCGTAAGAGAAGTCACCACCGTGCGAAGGCCGTGCACAGCAGCTAGAAAGTAGCCCTGGCTTGCCTCAGCTACAGAAAAGCCTGCACAGCAATGAAGACCCAGCCCAGTGATAAATAAATAACTAGGTGTGTCTGCGGGAGGATTCTCTGATGGATACAGTTTTTAGTTTCACAGGGTGAAAACCTTGTGGCGATCAGGGGCACAACAGCGTGAATATACTCAGTGCTACCGAATGTCCGAATGTCCATTTAAAAATGGTTAAGAAGGGAGGTTGTATATAGATATATTTACCACAATTAAAATGTTTTTAAGTAACTAGCCTGTTTTAAAGGTGGCGTTGGGTACAATTCAGGATGACAACTGTGTTCCCAGAGGTCAGGGTTTCTCCTCAGGGTCTGGTGGGTGATGGGGAAGCAGCGTTGCTGCCCTGATAGAAGGAGGCCACGAGACCCCAAGACCATTGCTTTTGTCTCTGGTTCCTTTGAACTGAGGTCTCAAGCGGGAACATGGAGGTCTCGATTGGGACCATCATGCTACCCGGGGCGACACCGGGCACTCACCTGGCAGAGCCCTTGCCTGTCCTTCCTCTGTCCCTTCCCCCAACCCCTGTCAATCCCCATGGTCTCTCTTCCAGGCCCAGCCAGCCCTGTGCCCCCCACTCTCCTCAGACAGCCCCTGCTCTGCCCTCCTCCCCACCAGGAGCTCCCCCAACTAAGGGCCCAGGATTTAGACCTGAAACAGGCTCTACATCAACCTAATATTCATACCCTGATTGAAAACTACTCTTTCCCACCAGCCAGGGGGCTCCATCTAAAAGTGCCCCTTGACACCCCGGTGGGACGCCCCCCAGAGAAGCAGCAGAGCCCCCACCCAGCCCGGGTGCCCAGGTCAGCCCACAGCCACCTGCCTGTCCCCTTGGCTCCAGAGGCACATGTGGGCTCCCTAGGAAGGACCTTTTGGGATCGGCCCCTTGGGATGGCTTGTTGGGTGGGAACCACAGAAATCTGGTGTTCACCGCAGGCCTGGGGACAATGTGGGGCCAGCCAGACATTCCAGGGCAGGGCGACCACCACGGGGGAGCTACAGGTGTGCCTTGCTGAGAGATGCCTCATATAGGCCTATTTCTAAGTGTGTGTTAACTAACAAGAAAATTTAATCTAACCTCATTGCTTTCCAACCTGCCCTTCCAAGGCTCTTCGTTTTCTCTCTCTTCACATGAAAAATGATGCCAAGCAGGCCTCACTTTCCCCTGCTGCGTTTCATGTCATTTTTGCTAAGATGTTCCTGGAGTTTCTCTCTCTCTCTCTCTCTCATACACACACACACACACACACACACACACACGTAGTTACTTCCCCCGAGGGGGAGGGGAGGGAAAGAGCCCCCAAGGTCTGACCTGCAGCCTCTCCTTCATCCTGCCGAAGCCCCTCTGTATCCTGAACTTTGTTCTGGGACCCCGGAGCATGGAGTCCCAGAAAATCATGGAGACGAGGGAAATGGGGCCCAACCAGGCAGCCCGGGGGGACTCGGAGGCTGCCCGTTCTCAAGACCGGTCCAGGGCTCAATGGGGATTGAGGTCTTTCCACCCAGTGACCAGTCACGGCCATTCTACATGTGAACAAGGAATCCATTCAGCCCAGGCCTGGGTGGGGCTGGGAAAAAGGAGGCAGAGCTCTCAGGACCTGTAGGCACCCCAGGGACCACTTGGGCCGCAGCGGCAGGGGGGCAGGGCCTGCAACCTGGGAAAGGGCCCGGGGGAAGTGGGGAGAATGCGGCCCAGTGCTGGTCTCAGAGACACGAGCGCCATACCAGCTCTGCCGAGTCCCCTGTGGCAGCTTTACCCCTGACACGCTGCAGGTCTGTTTGCCTTGAGTCAGGCCAGCTGGGGAATGCCTGGCTCCTGGGTCCTGCTGGACTGGGAAGCCATATGTGTACATAGACTCAGCTTCCACATGCATCTTGGGAGTGTTCCCCTTTCTAGGTGGTTGGTACATGTAGACTCGGTGGGTGCATTTCTAGGGTCTCCAATGGAGTCAGAGACAAAGGTACAAGACCCAGACACTGGAAGCATGTGGAGCGGCCACCACTGTCCACCCTGTGCAAGGAGCTGGGTGGGATGGCCACGTGCAAGCTCTGGGATGGACCCAGACTGGCAAATACAAGGGCGTCTCACTCCAACCCCGGGATCGAAATACAAGGCCATTTTATTTTATGGGATAAAGATTTGAGTCCTCTCTCGAGATGGATGGACACGGCCAGGGCAGAGGAGGGGCGAGTAGGAGGAGGGTGCTACAGCCAGAGGGGAGACCCAGAGGGTGAGATGGCCCTTCTGTGGCTGAGGGTCCCTGGCCTGCCTGGCTGCTTTCCTTGGTGAAGCCCACTCCCCTCAGGTCTACCATGGGGGTGCCCAGATTCCCTGGAGACCCTGGACAGAAGCAGGCCACCATCTCCCAAACCTGGGAGATCCTCTCCCACCTGGATCAATGTGGGTGGGCCCTCCTAAGCAGGATCTCTGGACTCACTTGGGCTATAGGGCCAGAGAACGTTACTGAAATAAGTTGTTTGGAGATTTAGTCTTCCTTTCTCTAGGCCTCTGTCCCTCCACTCTGAACCACTCCCCAGAAAGTTCTCCACCATCCACCTAAAGCCATTGGCCGCCTGCAGGACTAAGGATCTGCTTGGAGGTAGAGGGGTGAGCTCTCAGCCAGACAGATGCCACCAAGAAAGGCTGTGCTGCTGAGGCCCAACTCCAGACTCAGCCTCAAAAGCAAAGAGCCTGGGAGGAAAAAGTCCGAATAACCTTCCTCCCTAGTCACATTTGCTGGCCGCTTGCCAAGGCAGAGGCTGACCGAGACACACAGGAGACACCGCCCAGGGCTGGAAAGTTCAGTTCAGTTCAGTTGCTCAGTCGTGTCCAACTCTTTGCGACCCCATGAACTGCAGCACACCAGGCCTCCCTATCCATCACCAACTCCCAGAGTCCACCCAAACTTATGTCTATTGAGCCAGTGATGCCATCCAACCATCTCATCCTCTGTCATCCCCTTCTCCTTCTGCCTTCAATCTTTCCCAGCATCAGGGTCTTTTCCAATGAGTCAGCTCTTCACATCAGGTGGCCAAAGTATTGGAGGTTCAGCTTCAACATCAGTCCTTCCAATGAACACCCAGGACTGATCTCCTTTAGGATAGACTGGTTGGATCTCCTTGCAGTCCAAGACTCTTGAGAGTCTTCTCCAACTCCACAGTTCAAAAGCATCAATTATTTGGCACTCAGCTTTCTCTTAGTCCATCTCTCACATCCATACATGACTACTGGAAAAACCATAGCCTTGACTAGATGGACATTTGCTGAAAAAGTAATGTGTCTGCTTTTTAATATCTAGATATTAAATATTTAATATTTAGATACTTAATATCTAGATATATATTTTTAATATCTATCTAGGTTGGTCATAACTTTCCTTCCAAGGAGTAAGCTTCTTTTAATTTCATGGCTCTGATCACCATCTGCAGTGATTTTGGAGCCCCCAAAAATAAAGTCAGCCACTGTTTCCACTGTTTCCCCATCTATTTGCCATAAAGAGATGGGATCAGATGCCATGACTTAGTTTTCTGAATGTTGAGCTTTAAGCCAACTTTTTCACTCTCCTCTTTCACTTTCATCAAGAGGCTCTTTAGTTCTTTACTTTCTGCCATAAGGGTGGTCATCTGCATAGCTGAGGTTATTGATATTTCTCCTAGCAATCTTGATTCCAGCTTGTGTTTCTTCAATCCAGCTTTTCTCATGATGTACTTTGCATAGAAGTTAAATAAGCAGGGTGACAATATACAGCCTTGACGTACTCCTTTTCCTATTTGGAACCAGTCTGTTGTTCCATGTCCAGTTCTAACTGTTGCTTCCTGACCTGCATATAGGTTTCTCAAGAGGCAGTTTAGGTGGCCTGGTATTCCCATCTCTTTCAGAATTTTCCACAGTTCATTGTGATCCACACAGTCAAAGGCTTTGACATAGTCAACAAAGCAGAAATATATGTTTTTCTGGAAATCTCCTACTTTTTTGATGATCCAGCAGATGTTGGCAATTTGATCTCTGGTTCCTCTGCCTTTTCTAAAACCAGCTTGAAGATCTGGAAGCTCATGGTTCATGTATTGCTGAAGCCTGGGCTAGAGAATTTTGAGCATTACTTTACTAGTGTGTGAGATGAGTGCAATTGTGCGGTACTTTGAACATTCTTTGGCATTGCCTTTCTTAGGGATTGGAATGAAAACTGACCTTTTCCAGTCCTGTGGCCACTGCTGAGTTTTCCAAATTTACTGACATATTGAGTGCAGCACTTTCACAGCATCATCTTTTAGGATTTGAAATAGCTCAACTGGCATCCCATCACCTCCACTAGCTTTGTTCATAGTGATGCTTTCTAAGGCCCACTTGACTTCACATTCCAGGATGTCTGACTCTAGGTGAGTGATCACACCATTGTGATTATCTGGGTCGTGAAGATCATTTTTGTACAGTTCTTCTGTGTATTCTTGCCACCTCTTCTTAATATCTGCTAGGTTGGACACCTGGCTCCAGTCCTAGTTTGGGAAGGTTGCCCATTGCCCTTGACCGGGCTGTCATACATAATTCCAGCTAGGTTCATCTCATTTGGTGACTCTTCTTTTCAGCAATGCCTTTTGTTTAGTCTTGCTCCAAGAGTGGCCTAATTGGGCGAGATCCTACAGAAATCACCCTCACTTTATTACAAATCTTCTTTTGTCTGAAGGGAAGATGGGGTCCAGCCCCCAGCATTTGGAGCAATCCTCTGCTCTGTAGCCTTGCCCTGGTCCTGGGTCTCTCTCATGGGTGAAGTTTGCTGTGACACTGAGAGGGTGAGGCTAAGTCCTTCACACAGCAAGCTCTCCATCTTGGCAATGGGCACAGTCCCACCTTCTTGTTTTTTGCACAGACAAGCTGAGAGGGAGACAATGATTGCAGAAGGGCTTTCTCCCCATTGGGGGGCTGGGTGTGGTTCTGAGACAGGGTTCTGGAAGCAGGGCCCTGGGCATGTGTACACCTTGGGCTGAGCCCACCAAGTCAGACAGCTCAGGGGCCCGTCTCTGCAGTATCTATGGTGGGGCACCACGTGGGGCCAGAGACCAGGTCACTGCCACTGATAATTATTTTCCTAAGTCGGTCCCCAGAGTCACATTCCTGTTTGAGGGGGTAGAAGGCTGCATGCTGCAGGCGCCTGGTATCCAGATAAGAGCTGGGGGCTCCTCAACCCAAGCCCTCCCACCCTCTGTTCCCAGGGCTCTCTGTTCTCTGGGGAAGTGTCTTGCAGTCTGTTTTGTCCGTGGCCTACTTAGAAGTGGAAACAGTTAATCTGTGTGTCAGCTCAAGAACAAAGGTGACCTTAGAAATAATGCTTTTCAACTGTGGATGGGATGCGGTTAACAGTAAGAAGTGGGAGGGACCTGCAGAGATAGGGCTCAGGCCTTTACTGCCCACTGTCCCCAAGGTCACCGTCCAACTCAGCCTCAGCAGAGACCCGCAGATCCAAGTGTCCCAGCCCTGATAGCTGAGCCAGAACGGTCAGGCTCCCTGGCTGGGATGTGCAGAGCAGCTGACCCAGCACATCCCTTGTTTCCATGAACCCATTCACAGAGGCGGGTGTGCAGCCCTCCAAGGTGAAGGCAAGCAGCCTCAGCACCCAGTTATACAGGAAGGACTGAACTAGACAGCGACAGTGTTGGGATAAGAACTTCATCTTCCGAGCTGGCCTGTGGCTATACCCCAGCCCCCACAGGGGCCAGCAGCCCCCTAGCTCAGGGTGCTGGTGTCTGGGAGGTGGTCACACAGCTGACCCTGCTCCTGGCTTCACTCCCCTGGCTGGGGGGCTCTGTGGACCAGCCAGGACTCGGGACTCATTTACTTGTGCTCAGACACATTTATGTCCAAGAATGGAGGCCATTAGCTGGAACTGGTCCCCAGGTAGCCAGGCTCTGCTTGTAAGGTCAGTAAAACACTGTGGTGAGAGGGCCTCCCCTGGACAAGCCTGATTGTGAGCTCCAGGTGCCCACTTGCCCTGGGCTCCCCCACCTCTGTTTGCCGTGGCTTCCTGAGTTTCCATCCTTTCCCGTCAAAGGCTGAACCCATGTGCGGCCAGGAGCAGGGAGGCTGCCCATCATGGGGGTTGGTCCCACCGAGGGTGGGGACATGGTGTGTGAGTGCTGAAAGCTGGGGGTGAGGAGCAGCAGAGTGGGCATGCCACCTGTGTGGCCAAGCCATGGATGGGGAATAGCAGGAGGGAAGTTTTAAAAATGCCCTGGGCACTGTAGACAAAGTGGGCGCACAAGGGCATGTCCGGTCCCCAATGGCATCATCACTGGGCTGTAGAGGGGCCATCCAGGCCCTTCAAGTCACCCCTCCTTCCACTCTGGTCAGTCCACAGGAGAACATGGCTCCTCGGGGAGGAGTTGAAGAGCCTCTGGCTGGCCCTGGGTGACGTCGATGCCTGCGTTGACCTGGTGCCACATGTCCAGGAGAAACCTGGTGATAGGGACAGAGACTGCAGGAGGAGGTGAGTGTCCTGCCTGGTCTATTTCAGGATGACTCTTGTGGGGTGGCCCTGGCTGAGATCGCGGATGCCTGAAGGCAGATGGATCTCGCAGGCAGATGGTGGCCTGGAAGAGCTGGAAAGATTCGATCATCCACAGGGAGAAGTGGAGAAGGTACTGATGTTTGGAAACATGGAGTGAGATGGGCTGAGGCCCTCAGCTGAACCCTCCAGCCTCCCCCGGCCCGCAGGCCTCAGACTGGGACCGGTGTCAGTGTGAGCCCCAGAAACACAGCTCTGATGCAGGCTGTGAAGCTCCCTCCTCACCAAGGACCCACCAGGTGTCCCTCCCCTCCACCCAAGCCCAGCCTGTGCTGTGCTAAGTCGCTTCAGTTGTGTCCAACTCTTTTCGATCCTATGGACTGTAGCCCATGGGATTCTCCACACAGGCAAGAATACTAGAATGGGTTGCCTTGCCCTCCTCCAGGGAATATTCCCAACCCAGGGATTGAACCCACGTCTCTTATGTCTCCTGCATTGGCAGGTGAGCTCTTTATCATTAGCACCACCTGGGAAGCCCCAAGCCCGGCCTAGGACCTCAAAAATGGTCTCTGCTGACAGCTGGTGAAGATGCTGTTTTGTAAACAGTTGTGTTTTTTCTCATTCCAATGCAAGCCTGCTCTTTGCAGCCAAAAGTCCAGGATAGGGGCAGTCTATCAAAGCAGAATTACGTAATAACTGTTCTATTCCAGACAAGAAAACCCAGGGTGCCCATGCTCTATTGTGCACACAGACAAAAATTTCTGTGGGACAAATTCCTGGATCCAGATGTGTTGGGGACTGTGTAACTTTTCAACGTTTGACAGAGATTGCTAAATCACTGTGAACAAAGACTGTTGGATCCCCACGTACCAATGCTGATGAAAGTGGCTTATCAACTCGACACTGTCATTGCATTCAACCTTTTTCTGAAGAGTAGCGGAATGGTGATACTTCATTGATCTGGATTAATTTGAATTTCTGTTAAAGATGCTAAGCATGTTTTCACATGTGTTTTAAAGATATTTATATTTCTTTTTATGTGTTGATGACTTTTCTCCAAGTTTCCTATTAGATTCTTGTCTTTTTAAAGATTACTTCCCCAAACTCCCTGATATGATGAAAATTGAAATGTTCTACATCATACTTGTCAAGTTCTTACTACTGGTCTCCCTTCATGCCCACTAAAATTTCAGTTCAGTTCAGTCACTCAGTCGTGTCCAACTCTTTGAGACTCCGTGAACTGCAGCATACCAGGCCTCCCTGTCCATCACCAACTCTGGAATCTACCCAAACCCATGTCCATTGAGCCGGTGATACCATCCAACCATCTCATCCTCTGTCGTCCCCTTCTCCTTCTGCCCTCAATCTTTCCCAGCATCAGGGTCTTTTCCAGTGAGTCAGCTCTTCACATCAGGTGGCCAAAGTATTGGAGTTTCAGCTTCAGCATCAGTCCTTCCAATGAACACCCAGGACTGATCTCCTTTAGGATGGACTGGTTGGATCTCCTTGCAGTCCAAGGGACTCTAAAATGGTGATCATCAAAAACAGAGGTCATAACCAGTGCTGGCATAGATGTAGTAAAATTGGAATGCCCAGACACTGCCCATGGGAGTGCAAAATGCTGTAGCCATTTTGGGAAATCATCTAGTAGGTTCTCAGAAAGTTAAATATAGAGTTCAGGTAATTCAGTAACTCAGTTTATACCCAAGAGAAATAAAAGCATCAGTTCAGTTCAATTCAGTTGCTTAATTGTGTCCTACTCTTTGCAACCTCATGAATTAATTGCAGCACTCCAGGCCTCCCTGTCCATCACCAACTCCTGGAGTTCACTCAGATTCACATCCATTGAGTTGGTGATGCCATCTGGCCGTCTCATCCTCTGTCGTCCCCTTTTCCTCCTGCCCCCAATCCCTCCCAGCATCAGGGTCTTTTCCAATGAGTCAATAAAAGCATACATCCACACAAAAGCCTGAATAAGGATGTTTGGAGCAATACTAGTCATAATAGCCAAGAAGTAGACACAACCCTCATGTCCACTCATTGGTGAATGGATAAATATAACACAATACACACATATGCAGGGAAAGCTTATTCAGTGATAAAAAGGAATGAAGTGGCAATTCTTGCTATAACAAGGATGAAACCTGAAAATATGCTAAGACAAAGCCATACACTACAAGACTACACAGAGTATGAATCCATTTATAGGAAATGCCAGAAGAGATAAATCTGTAAAGTAGAGGAGAGATTGCCTAGGGTTGAAGGAAGCAGGGAACCTGGCTGGTACTGGTTGAGGCTTTCTGGGAAAGCTGATTATGGTTTTGGATGTAAAACTCTTGAAGATACTAAAAGCCATTGAATCACGCACTTAAATGATTGGATTGTATGTTATGAGAGTTATATTTTAGTAAAGTTGTTTAAGGTCGTCCCTGATGGCTCAATGGTAAAGAAGCTGCCTGGTAATGCAGGAGACATGGGTTCAATCCTTGGGTTGGGATGATCACCTGGAGAAGGGAAATGCTACCCATTCCAGTATTCTTGCCTGGAGAATCCCATGGTGGCTACAGTCCATGGGGTCACAAAGAGTCAGACATGATCAAGCAACTGAACAGCAACAACAAAAAGTTGCTTAAAAAACCACATTGCCCCTGAGCAGTTGAGCCATCTGCCTCTTAGCTGCCCACTGGCTGCACCCCTTGAGGCAAGCAGGGTGAGGAGCACCAGGGGGTGGTCCAAGAATCCTGATTCCCATAGTCAGGGCAGAATGAGATGCTTCATACTTGGCAATAGCTTCTTCAGCCTAGAACTCAGTCCTGTGGGTCCACATCCATCGCAGCGTCAACACCTCAAACCCCTGCCCTTTGACTTTCACAAGGCCACCTGGGTGGGCTCCAGCAGGTTCCCAGGGAGTATGGGCTCCCCCTGCCCCTTGCTGAGCAAGGTGCCAGGGAAAGATGGATCAACCAGGGTGTTTGGAGAGAGACTTCAGCCCAGGTCCCTGTTTTCAAACAATTCGTGTGGTCAAGTTGGGGAAATGGACTCCTTTTAGACCATACCATCTGCTCAAATCACTGAGCTAAGACAACTGAATAAATTGTCTTTCTGCTTTGCATTTTGAAAAAGCTTTTCCCATAAAAGAGAACTTAGCCCTTTGCCAATTATCTTCCAAATAATTTATTGTGTTCCCATTCACCTGGCGACTTTGTGCCAAGGAATGTGTGTGAGCATGTGATGTGTGAGCCTGCATGTGTGTGTGTATTGTACAAAATGTGTGGATCAATTGATTGTTCTCCATCTGGCTTCTGTGTTTCCTACGACCTTAGAAGTTCAGTTCAGTTCAGTCTTTCAGTTGTGTCTGACTGCTTGTGCCCCATGGACTGCAGCATCCCAGGCTTCCCTGTCCTTCACCAACTTCTGGAGCTTACTCAAATTCACGTCCATTGAGTTGATGATGTCATCCAACCATCTCATCCTCTGTTGTCCCCTTCTCTTCCTGCCCTCAATCTTTACCAGCATCAACGTCTTTTCAAATGAATCAGTTCTTTGCATTAGGTGGCCAAAGTATTGGAGTTTCAGCTTCAGCATCAGTCCTTCCAATGAATATTCAGCACTGATTTCCTTTAGTATGGACTGGTTGGGTCTCCTTGCAGTCCAAGGGATTCTCAAGAGTCTTCTCCAACTCCACCATTCAAAAGCATCAGTTCTTTGGTGCTCAGCTTTCCTTTTAGTCCAACTCTCACATGACTACTGGAAAAACCATAGCCTTGACTAGACAGACCTTTGTTGGCAAAGCAATGTCTCTGCTTTTTAATATGCTGTCTAGGTTGGTCATAGCTTTTCTTCCAAGTAGCAAGCATCTTTTAATTTCATAACTGCAGTCACTATCCGCAGTGATTTTGGAGCCCCCCAAATTAAGTCTGTCACTGTTTCTGCATATAAGTTATATGTACTCTGCATGTAAGTTAAATAAGCAAGGTGACAATATACAGCCTTGATGTACTCTTTCCCGATTTGGAACCAGTCTGTTGTTCCACGTCCAGTTCTAACTTTTGCTTCTTGACCTGCATACAGATTTCTCAAGAGGCAGGTCGGGTGGTCTGGTATTCCCATCTCTTTCAGAATTTTCTACAGTTGTGATCCAGACAGTCAAAGGCTTTGGCATAATCAATAGAACAGAAGTATATGTTTTTCTGGAACTCTCTTGCTTTTTTGATGATCCAGTGGATGTTGGCAATTTGATCTCTGGTTCCTCTGCCATTTTTAAATCCAGCTTGAACATCCAGAAGTGCACTGTTCACTTACTGTTGAAGCCTGGCTTGGAGAATTTTAGGCATTACTTTGCTAACACATGAGATGAGCTTAGTAAGGGCTCCTGAATTCCAGCCCAGGATCCGTCTCAGACATCTGACCCTTCAGCAGGTAACTTTCAGGTCTCACATGCCCTGTCTGGATCTCATCTTACAGGTCTCAGGTATGATCCTCCTTGGGCTGTATGTTATCCTGGAAAGAGAAACAGTGATTTCCCAATGTCTGAGTTTGTGGAAGTCCCTCACCACGGCTGAATCAGGCCCCTGTGCTGAGCGAGACGGAGTCATGACCATCAGGGGAGCCTGACTCGTGACCGTCAGGGGAGCCTGACTCGGGATGAGAAGCACACACGGGAGGAAACTGGACCAAGGGAGCCCATCTGGGACAAGCCTGGAGATGTGGAGAGATGGCTGCCATCTGTCCATCCCACGGAGGGTCACACACCTGTGGCCATCACCAGCCTTCGGCTTCGTATCCTCGGCTCTAGGCCTGGGCTCCCCTCCTGAGCGAGGAGGCCCAGGACCCCTGAGCCTGGCTGTTTGGCGCCTCCTCCTGCCTCTAAGACCAAAGGGTCCCACAATGGGACCGCGACAGAGACTCACTGGAGGTGGCTTCACTTTCAGCTGCCCATCCAAAGCACAGAGATTGAGAAAGTCCAGAGGCGTGGGACAGGATGGGAACTCAGTCCTGGCGGCAGATGCTGTGGGCTCCCCAGTGAGTCTATGGGCTTGAAGGCAGAGGGTCCCTCGTCAGAGGGGCTGGTCACTTGGGCCGCATCAGTGGGGCAGGGCTTAGGTCACAAAGGGGCCACAGAGGTGACCACTGGCAGGGAGGGCAGCTGGGGGGCAGAAGCACCTGACCCTGGCCCTGACAGACACCCCGAGCAGGCATATGGCTGGGAACTGAGTGGGCCAGAAACAAGCTGGCCACAGGCGGGAGCCACTGTGCTCAGGTCCTGGGGAGGGAGAGAGGCTGCCTGCGGCCAGCGGCCAGCTCAGGGCTCGGCCACTGCATTGTGGAAAGAGCCTTTGTGCTCAGGTGGGTCTCGGGGTAGCCCTGGTGGGCAGGAGACAGCCCCGGGTGGCCAGCTCGTGTGCCCAGGCAATGGAGCAAGAGAGAGTCACTCCTCCCCTTGTGTGTCACATCGAAGCTGCCATGGAGCAGAGGCAGGGCTGGAAGGGATAGGTTACCACCAGCCTGGAGGGTGGGCAGGAGAACCCGGTGTCCGTGTGCGTCAGCTTCCCCACAGGTGCCTCTGGGAGGCACAAGTTTGATTGGTGATTCCTAGCAGAGGGTACGTGGCGACCCCAGATGGGCAGCTGAACTAAGACCCTGGGAGTATTTGGTGCTGGGTGTCTATATCTAAGCCCCAGGAATCTCTTGGTTTAAACACCACATCCTCTGTTCAGCTCAGACACTCTGTCCTTACTTCTCTGAGCAAACGCACCCCATGGATCCAGCTTTGGCTCAGGCTGCTAGCTCCTGGTCTGCCCCCTACACCCGAACTGCCGCATCAGCCTCGAGAGCTACGTCCTGTGGGTCCTTGTCAGCTGGAGGGCTTCCTCTAAAACAAAGGCGCTTCACAAGTGGCATGTCATCCTTTGTACATGTGGGCGAGACTGAGCCGGACAGCCCTGGGCTAAAGCAGACACTCAGTCCTGGGACTCTCGCCTCCTGAGTGTAAAGGGCATCTCCATGGGGCTCGGAGAGATGGGGACACAGCGTGTACAGGGCCTTCCACGGGCTGGAGAGACTCACCCCCACTCAGCAGCCAGGTCCCGGGACAGACAGGTCCTAGGCAGCCATCAGGAAGATCAGGGGTGTATGTGTGTGTGTGTGTGTGTGTGTGTGTGTGTGTGTGTGTATATACACAGAGGTGTGTGTCCTTCCAAAAAGGAAGCATCCATGGTGGGCAAATGGACTGAATTACACCTCTCGCAGGTGGCTTCTTTTTGGGCAGATGATGTTAACAGTTGTTCTCCACTTTCCACCTGCAGCAGCGCTGGGAGGGGCCGGTGTGGAGGCAGCAGGGCCCGCTAAGCCTCAGTAGGACAGGAGGGACTCGGTCTGAACCCCTGGTTGAGGAGCCATGGCCAGGATCTGCCCTGGCCTGCTGCTTTGGATGACATGGCAGCCCTCACGTCCAGAGGTGTCCAAGCCTGGGGTTCCAAGAAGGTGACGAGAGAATTCCAAGACATCTCAGCATCCTACGTGTATGTGCAGCAGGCACTGTGGTTTGCCATGAAGGAGTACAACAAGGCCAGCAAGGACACGTATGTCTACAAGGTGATGAACATTCTGAGGTCCCAGGAGCAGGTTAGTGGCTCTCGCTTCCCATCCTTTGTCTCCGTGCCCACCTTTGTGGGAGGGCCATTGTCAGCTGAGAACAGCTGAGAGATACCTGGAGCCAAAATTTATAAACTTTAATTAAGGGATTTGGGGAAGAAAGTTAATTAAGTTTTCTCTTTTATAATTCTGGGATAAAACATAATATATCCATTCAAATAACTTAAAAGTAGTTATAGTCACATCAGAAAACAGAGGTAAGAGCGCAGAGGGGCTCTTGAAGAGGCCACGTTTGGGACGGTGTGAGCAGATATCGTTTGGGACGGTGTGAGCAGATATCAACCACCTGAGTGTTGACGAGGATGCGTTATAACACAGTGAACAAGCAAACAAACGCCACACCCAGCTTTCATTGTAAGTAGGAACCAAGGCAGAAGGGAAGATTCCTCTTTACAGAAAAATGCCTACTTAGAAATGTGAAAGAATAGGAAACTAGAAAATCACCTTTTGCAACCACCATGGTAATAACAAACTCAGGCAAAGATCAGCGATGAATCTGCCACTCAAGATGGAGAGAAGTAAGGGGAAGGGGCCATAGCTACAGGGATTGCTTGTTAATTAATTACAACCAGAACACACTGGACAAACTGACACTGCGTGCCTCTGATGTAACATCACTGCAAGGACATGGCATCATTTGTATACTGTGTTCCTGCCCCAAATGCGCGAGGATGTTCGTGAGGAACAATTAGACAAGTCCATGTTACGAGGTGCTGCTTCCCAGGTGGTGTTCGTGGTAAAGAACCCCTCTGCCAATGCAGGAGATGTAAGAGACACGGGTTCAATCCCTGAGTCGGGAAGACCCCTGGAGGAGGGCATGGCAACCCATTCCTATATTCTTGCCTGGAGAATCCCCACGGACAGAGAAGCCTGGCGGGCTATAGTCCATGGGGTCGCAAAGAGTCAGACACAACTGAACTGGCTGAGCACACACACAAGCATATTATGGGGCATTCTCTAAGACCACTTCAAAATATCAGCGCTGTAGATTTCAAGGAAAATAATACCGATGAACCTATTTGCAGGGCAGGAATAGAGACACAGATGTCGAGAATGCATTTGTGGACAGAGAGGGAAGGAGAGGGTGGGACTGATTGAGAGAGTAGTGCTGATATATACACACTGCCATGTGTAATGTAGTTAGCTAGTGGGAAGGTGCTGTATACAGGGAGCTCAGCTTGGGGCTCTGTGATGACAAAGATGTGAGATGGGGGCATCAGAGGGAGGTCCAGGAGGGAGGGGATATATGTATACATATAGCCAGTTCACGCTGCTGTGCCTCTTGTTGTACAGCAGAACCTAACAACATTGCAAAGCAATTATACTCCAATTAAAAAACTGATAAAAATTTAAATATCAGTGCTGTGAAAGATGGAGTAAAGCAGGAAATGGTTCTCATGAAAGGAAATTTAGGAAGCATGATGATAAAGGCAGGATGTGTTTCTGTGTTGTCTCTTGGATTTAAAATAATACTAGGGCCTTCCCTGGTGGTTCAGTGGCTAAGACTCCGTACTCCCACTGCAGGGAACCTGGGTTCATATCCTGGTCAGGGTACTAGATTTCACGTGCCACAGCCAAGACCCGGTGCAGCTAAATAAACAATAAAATAAGGCCATAAAGGATGCTCTTAGGGCAGCTGGAGGTTGGAAGATGGACTGTGTCTTGGAGGAATCAGCACTGTGTTTCCTGAGAAAGAACGTTGTCCTGCTGTCTATGCAGGAGCCCAAGGTGGGGTTGTTGGGGTGCAGGAAGCAGTAGTCATGGGGGGCAGAAGGTGACATGCTGTGGATGATGCTGGCCTGACCCCCACCTCTCCTCCACTCACCCATCTTCCCTCCAACCTGTACTACCCACCTTCCAGCCACCGCCAACCTGCCTCCTTTTCCAGCTTCCTTACGTGGGCAGAAGTTTCATGCAGTGTCCTGACCCCCTAAGAGGTGGAGACACCTGGCACCTTGTCCATCTGCACAGGCTGTGGGCCCTGGGCTCCCTCTGGTTCTCTCTGTGGCCCCAGTTGTGTGCTTTGTGTTTTTAGGAAGCAACACCTGGGCCAGGACATGCATTCCCCAATGGGCAGCTGAATTAAAACCCCACATCCCTGGGGGCTCAGATTTAATAGCTGTTCTTAATGAAGTTCCTGCCTTTCCCGGGACTAGTCCATTTTTCTTAATCTGTGCTCTCTTTATATAAATAGAAATAGATGGCTCTGCTTTATAGGCTGATATTTAATCTCTTGGGCTTCTCTGGTAGTTCAGTCAGTAAAGAATTCTGCAATACAAGAGGCCAGAGTTGGATCCCTAGGTCGGGAAGATGCCCTGGAGGAGGGCATGGCAACCCACAGAGGAGCCTGAAGGGCTATAGTCCATAGAGTCGCAAAGTCAGACACAACTTAGTGACTAAACCACCATTTAATAATAAAATAAACCAAAGACCCACATATCTCAAGACTTACATATCATTTCATACTGTTCGCTGGTTCTTTTCATGAATGTCCGTTTTCTTTCTTAGTTCACTGTCAGCTCTAGAATTCAGGTAAGGATACAAAAGAATCAAGTGGAAACAGGTTAAAAAAGAGGCTAGGAAAGAGGTGTTTTAAATTCACTTGAAAACATATTGAAGAAAGGAGTAAGGAAGAATACACCATCCCCAAACAAAAGCTGGAGAAGACAATGGCACCCCACTCTAGTACCCTTGCCTGGAAAATCCCATGTACAGAGGGGCCTGGTGGGCTGCAGTCCATGGGGTCGCTAGGAGTCAGACACGACTGAGCAACTTCACTTTGACTTTTCACTTTCATGCATTGGAGAAGGAAATGGCAACCCACTCCAGTGTTCCTGCCTGGAGAACCCAGGGACGGGGAAGCCTGGTGGGCTGCTGTCTATGGAGTCGCACAGAGTCGGACACGACTGAAGTGACTTAGCAGCAGCAGCAAACAAAAGCAAACAGAAGAATACTGGGTGACAATTCAGATAAAACTTAACAAAATACCCACAGGCCCTGTAGATGGAAAACTGCTCTATTCCACTGAATGACTTAAGTTAAAACTACGAAGATATTTATCAGCAGTTGTCACTCACAGCCTGCAGCCAAATCTGGCCCCTGGCCCTTCTTAGTACATCCCATGGGATATGAATGAATATAAGAAACAAAAGGAGACTGTTTTGTGACATAAGAAAATTATATTACACTGAAACTTATGTCCATAAATACAATTTTATTAAGACACTGCCAGGCAGACTTTTTGAATGCCGTCTGGGCTGTGTCTGTGCTGCAAAGCCTGGAATAGTTCCTCTCTGGCCCTTAAAGAAAAAGCGTGTAGCTACCTGCTCCAGTTCACAGAGGAGGAAACAGGCACAGAGAAATTTAGAAACCTGCCCAGGGTCACACAGCTACTAACAGAAGAGCCAAGATTTAAACCCAGGCTGTCTACTCTTAATCCACCGATGCTACTGCTTCTGAATGATGCCAGCCTGGCCAAAGATACAACGGGGCAGCCAGCCAGGAAGGCACGGTGTCCCAGGAGGCCAGGGGAGTCAGAGAGGCCTGGCCGTGGCAGGAGTGAGGGGCTGAACCCGCAGCTGGACCCTCATTTGCCTCCCTTTCCCGGGCAATCAGGGGCAAAGGTGGGGCCGGGGGTCGGTCAGTGGTTGTTGAGGATGATTTAGGGAAGTCTGCTGTTTTGGTAATTTTCACTTGGAAATTTACTCAAATACAAAGCACTTATTCTCAATTGAGCATAGATTTTGCATTTCAAGTCATTTTTGGCCATTGCCTGAGATGTTTCTGATCATCACAACTGAAGGGGCTGCTACTGAGATTTAACGAATGGAGTCCAGGAATGTGGGTCATCACGCCTCAGGCGTAGCACGCCCCCACAGCCAAGAAATTCAAATGCCAACAGTCCCAAAATGCCAACAGCACTGGAAAACTTGATATCCAGTCCTGAAAAATGTGCTTGGGGTGCATTTGGAAGTAGTTTTGAAAGTGACCACTGATTTCTTTACATCCCCCGACAGACATCAATCCTGGTGGGCACCCCTGCAAGTGTCCTTTCAGACACTTAGTGCATAGCTGAAATTTTTAAAGTATGTTTTATACTCGTGAAACTGTACTTAGATTTCTGCCTACACCCATTTTTTTCAATGCCCAGGTGACTTTTCCAGAACTTCCAAAATGTTTACTCTATTTTCTGAATTATCTCTTATTCTTCTGCGCTCAGGTACAGAATCTAACTAACCTGGTCATTCTCTTTAAATATTCTTTCCTTAACATCTTATAAACTTTGTTCTCCTTTTCAGATTGTTTCTATGTCCTGGCTATTGTACATAGAGCTGCAATGGAACATTGGGGTACATGTGTCTTTTTGAATGATGGTTTTCTCAGGGTATATGCCCAGGAGTAGGATTGCTGGATAATACGGGAACTCTATGCTTAGTTTTTTAAAGGAATCTCCATACTAGTCTCCATAGTGGTTGTACCAACTTACATTCTCACCAATAGTGTAGAGAGGTTCCCTTTTCTCCACACGCTTTCTAGCATTTTTGTTTGTAGATTTTTTGATGATGGCTATTCGGACCTGTGTGAAGTGATACTTCATTGTAGTTTGATTTGCATTTCTCTAATGAATAGTAAAGTCGAGCATCTTTTCATTCTTCAATCATGGGAGTGGACATTTATCACTGCTCATCTGGGTTTCTTTGTGAGGCCTCCTTGAGTACAAGGCTATGGTGGGCTCTAGACAGGGTGGGGGCAGTGAGGGGAGATGCCTGGAAAGTCAGGGATTTGGGAGGGTGTATAACATGGAATAAGGTGTAGATAACTAAAAGTGCCAAAAGGAAGAAACATATTATAAGTGGATTTCACTGAAAATGTTGATTCTTTCCCAAGCTCAGTGAAAAAACCATTAGTTTTCCCAGGAAAATGGTCTTTAGGAAATAGCTTTCTTGATTTATCTCGGTGAGAGCTGTCATTGCTTTAAAATTAAAAATCATAATGAAAAAAATTGAGAAACAGAGAGACAGAGAGAACAAGGTAAGGACCACTTCTTCTGCCTCATCCCAAAACTCTGTCAAAAGGAACTATAGGAGGGAGGGATGGGGGGAGATGTCCTTTGCCCCAAGCAGTCAATGACGTGTTTGTTTGTCAGAAATGACAACTGATACCATATATTCTTTAATGATCTCTAACTTGAAATGATTCATGGGCAGGTCACGGATAGTTTGGATTACCTTCTTGAAGTCGAAATTGAGCGGACAAAGTGCAAGAAGAGTTCAGGGAGAACTGAAAACTGTTTAGCACAAGAGGATCCCCAAATGCAGAAGGTAGGTGCTGAGACAGCCTTCAGCAACCTTGAATTATCTTGCTTGAAATCACTCATTAGCCTCCAGATAGTCTTTCTTATCTCTGCCCTTACAAGGCTCATACAACTCTTAGAGATTCTCCATTTCAGATCTCCTATAGGTTTTGAGCTTATCTGTTTTCTTTATTGAGTCTTAGAAAGGAAGAAAGGGTAACTCTCTGATCTCCTTGGGGAAAAGTTTTAAAACCTGATATTATTTTAAATAGTTATAGGCCTGGTTCATGGAAGGTAGGAAATTTTAAAATTTTCCAAAGTATTAAGTAGCTGAAAATCGACTACAGAAGAAAAAAACAAAATCAGCTATAACTACCCTTATGGAAAATTTACTGCTGTCAACTTATTGTTATATATTCTAGTTTTTTCTATATTTTATATTTGTGCTTTTGTGCAGTAGGGAATTACATGGCATACTGTTCCATAATTTAGATTTTTTACTTAATAATAAAATCTAAAAATTTCTGAAACAGTACAGTTATTTGAGGGCAGTATCACTGCAGACAGAGACTGCAGCCATGAAATTAAAAGATGCTTTCTTCTTGGGAGAAAAGTGATGCAAACTTAGACAGTGTATTAAAAAGCAGAGACATCACTCTGTTGACAAAGGTCCATATAGTCAAAGCTATAGTTTTTCCAGTAGTCATGTACAGATTTGAGAGTTGGACCATAAAGAAGGCCAAAAAAAAAAAAAAATGATGCTTTCAAACTGGTGCTGCAGAAGACGCTTGAGAGTCCCTTGAACTGCAAGGAGATCCAACCAGTCCATCCTTAAAGGAAATCAATTCTGACTATTCATTGGAAGGACTGATGCTGAAACTGAAGCTCCAATACTTTGACTGCCTGAAGTGAAGAGCTGACTTAATGGAAAAGACCCTGACACAAGGAAAGATTGAAGGTGGGAGGACAAGGGGACGACAGAGGATGAGGTGGTTGGATGGTATCACTGACTCAATGGACATGAGTCTGAGCAAGCTCTGGGAGATAGTGAAGGACAGGGAAGCCTAGGACGCTGCAGTCCATGGGGTCACAAAGAGTCAGGCACAAATTAGAGACTGAACAATTAGAACAACTAATATGTTCCCCAACACTGCCAGGAACCAGCTCAACTCATTCTGATCCCCTGCAACCTGGACGCCCCCCTTCAGTCTGGACTCAGTTCCTCCATGGCCAGCTTGGGTTCCTGGTTGCTTGGTCCTTTGTCCCCCTCACCCTGACCCCTTAGTCTTTGTATCTTACACAACTTCAGTTCTGCTGAGTGCCACGTTGACGTAATGGAGGTTTTCTCATTTTGTATTTTCATTCTGATTGAATAAAGATTTTAGGCGAGAAGAGGGACGGAGTGATCTCACCCAGGTCAGAAGCTGGGAGCACCACTCCTTCTGCAGACCCTGTGTCTCCTCCCAGCTCCCCAGCTGCAAGCTTCTCCTGGTGGGACCTGGCCAGACTCTGATCCCCTTTGCAAAGCCTGTAGGACCCCGAGTATTGGTTCTGCCTCCCTGGGAAGGACCCGCTGGGCCCTCCATGCAGCATGTGTTCTCAAGGGGCTGCAGGAAGTCTGCATGGGCAGTGGGAGTGGGGAGTCCAGAGCTGGACAGGAGGGTTTCTCCAGGCTCGTTCATCCTGGGCTCTAACGCTTGCTCTCCTGGAGCAAATGGAGCGCTGACTGTGATGCCCTCATATCACAGGGACGTGAACCAAAGTAGCACTCATCTCAGCTGCGAAGCTGTCTCCTCAGCCATCAGGTCAACTGTTCAGGGGCCTGTAGGGGCATGACTGGCCCCTCCTTAAGCCAAATCTTGACACCTGGAAATAGGAGTTTCTGGCTTTCTTTCTTTTTTTTTTTTTTTTGAATTTTTCTTGCTTATGAGTTATTATTCTTTTCATCTCTTCCAGGCATTTTATTGCACCTTTATTGTGGCATCCAAACCCTGGAAATTTGAACTCAAGATGCTAAAGAAAGAATGCAGTCCTATCTAATGGTCAGCTAGCCACTCTGCAGCTCTCGTGTGCCTTTCAAGAAGTGAAGATACTTGTAAAACACTTAAATTACACATCTGACCTCTTGACTTCCCTTTTTGTAGCCTGCTTGCTTTTTGTGCATTCTCCAGGCGAGAAGGCTATGGATGCGGTGCTGGTAGGGTAGCATCTTCCATTGGTCAGTGCATTTACCAGCAGGGACAGTCTGCTCCCAGTGAATGGAAGAGAATGTGAACCTGTTACCGTATTTCACCTTGCTCTGGGCACAAATTACTTTCCACTGACAGCTCTTTGTGTGGAACTAACAGGAAGCCCCACTCCTCCATTGCTTCAGGTGGGGAGTTTCTGCAAGGCCCTGAGGATGCATTGAGAATGTCTGTCCACGGATTTCCACGGAAAGCTCCCTCCCAGGGCTACAGAAGGCACAGCGTTTGGCTTCAGACACAGTTTTAATCCCTCCCGATCCAACGTGGGAAGTAGTTGCATGATTGGGAGACTTGTGTTTTGCTTTCGGTTTTGAATTTAGGCAGGTAAATGTGAGTGATGGTGCAGGAAGGGAAAGCTGCATTTGGGCATGTGCCTGCGCATGTGTGTGCGTACTCGTGTGTGTGCTTGCACAGAGTGGAGGTATGATCTAATGCCCTAAGACTGATCACCCTACCCTCGGTGCTTCAAGCAGTTTATCTGTTTCACTGTGGCGTCTGTGGGTTAGGGGTCTGGGTGATTTGGTGGGTGTCACCGCTCCTGAGGTCACTCTCAGGCACTCATGGCTCTGCCCTGGTCAGCAGGTGAGCCTGGCTCTGGGGAGCCCACTCCCCAGGCGGCTTGCCCTTGTGGCTACTGGCTGGGGTTGGCTGTGAGCAGGTGGTCTCTGCTGTCCTCTGTGAGGGTCTGTCTGCATAGCTGCTGTGTACTCGGTAAGGCGGACGGCTTCCCCCAGACAGTGTCCGAAAGTCTGGGTTGGAAGCCATGGCACTCTCGGTGGCCCAGTGTCGGAGGTAACACACCGTCACCTCTCTGGGTTGTTGGCCACCTTGATTAACTTCAGTTCAGTGTGGGAGAGAGGGCTACAAGGTGTGGCTACCGGGAGACGCCAATCAGGGGAGGCTCCCATCGTGTGTGTCTGTCTGTCTGTCTGTCTCTCTGTCTGTGTATCTGTGCATAGGGCTCGGCTGAGATGGTGAAGTGAATTAAAAAAAGAAAAAGAAGCACTTTCCAGAACATAGTGGTGGACACGACAGCCCTGAAGGGCAGGTCAGGGCCAGCCAGGTAAGTGTGAACAAGCACACAGGAGCAGGTGGGTACCTACCTGACTGCCGGGTGAATCGCCTGGGACTTCTCCTCCTGCAGAACCCGCAGTGGGCACTTGTGTGGGGCAGACTGGCCGGCGGGGGATCTGAAGCTCCTGAGAGGAGCCTGCAGCCATTGCAGGACTTGAGAGAGAAACACCTCAGTTCTTTTTTTTAGTAAAGTACAGTGTAATTGACATACAACACTGTTAGTTCCAAGTGTAGAACTTACAGTGATGTAGTATTTCTCTACATTACAAAGTGATAGCCACCATAACTCTAGTTACCATCTGTTATTCTACAAAGGTATTGACAACATTATTGACTGTGTTTGCATGCTGGCTGGCTCAGCTTCGGACTCCTTCATACCTAGAAGATTGCCCCTCTTCATCTGTCATACCCATTTCACTGCTCGTCAGCATATGTCATCAAGGACTGGGGCGAGGGGGAAAGAAAGACTCACAAATGCATTTCCCAGCAGAACATGTTGCTTTCCAGAGCTGACTACAGCAAGAGGAACCCAGAGTCCAAATCCCAGGGTGACTCTAGGCCCCTGGGGGTCTGGGGACCAGACCAAGGAGGCCCCAGAGCTGGTCCTGCCCATCACTTGACAGCCCCGCCCCCACCTCTGTTTCCACGGGTGAGGTCCAGGGAATCTGCAGAGGTAAGGTCTCCACTTGCTTGTTCCTTTGTGTTCAATCCTTATTTATTCAACCCTGAATATTCATTAGAAGGACTGGTGCTGAAGCTGTTGCTCCAATATTTTGGCCACCTGATGCGGAGAGCTGACTCATTGGAAAAGACACTGATGCTGGGAAAGATTGAGGGCAGGACGAGAAAGGAGGCAATAGAGGATGAGACGGTTGGATGGCATCACTGATTCAGTGGACTTGAGTTTGAGCAAACTCCGGGAGACAGGTCAGGGAAGCGTGGCATGCTGCAGCCCATAGGGTGACAGATTCGGACATGACACTGAGCGACTGGACATCAGCGAGGGCTCTGCCTGGACCCTGACACCTGGGAAAGCTGAGGAGAGTGTCGAAATGTTTCCTGGCAGAAGAGAAAGTGGCCACAGAGCAAAGCACAGGATCTGGAGGTAGCATTGGCCATTGATGCTGTATTTCCTTCCATGGCCCTCTCAGGGCCCAGCCATCAGCCTTGGTGATGGTGCCTAGGGCCAGCAGGTTAGCAGCTGGGAAGGCAGAGACCACTCTATAGTCTTGTTTCAGGAGAGGGTGCACCTGCCTGAGCTGTGGGTGAGGCCTGGGGCCCAGCCACCTCGCCTCTACTGGGGGGTATGGGGTTGTTGCCTAGGGGGGTACAGCTGGGCCAGAAACCCACTCCCATGATTCCTCAGCACAAAGATTCCAGAAGGAGGAGGGGCCAGGTCGTGCCATCCCAGGCGAGGTGCACAGGGCCAGGGAGGGAGCTCCTCCCGCCACGACAGGTCCTTCCATCCACACCTGGGCTCACAAAGCCAAGCACCCCCAGGGGTTCCTCCCTTCTGGATAAGTGGGGCCAGTGGGGCCAGACAAAGCCAGGCCCTGCAGCCACCTGCGGAGGCAGGACCACTGACACAGCCCCACCCCCGAGGGCTGACAGCAGCAGCGTCATCCAGGCGGAAACACCGAAGCCCTCAGTACTTATAGTGGGAATTTCTAATAATGTACTTTCACAGCCTCCTGAAATTTCATAGAAATAGCACCTGGAAAAACAGCATATATCAAGAAACTGTGTTGATGATTATTTTCCATGTTTTTCTTAAAGTAATAGCCTTGTTACAGACCCCAAGGCCAGACGCAGAATGCAGTAAGACTGGGATCATGAAAGCATGGACCTTGGAACACTGGGTCAGCATCAGGCATGAACACTGCCTACGCACTTGCTAATTGTTCCCAAAAATTTCCGAGAAGGGAACGGTCCAGGGTAAAAACAAGGAGATCTGGACTATGTCAATGTAGTGTCTTAGGAAAGATAGATCAAAGAAAGTCTTGTAGTCTGCAATCATGAATAAAAGCTGGACTCTGAGAGGACTCTGTACCTCAGTCCAATAGAGGCAGCAGGTCCCCTGACACTGTGCCAGATTTCGTGTTCTGTTTTCAATCTTGCTGGCTCTTGGACCTTTAGGGCAACAAGTACCCCTCTTGGTAGCCTTGCCACTGCCCCAGGAAAGGGGCTCATGAAGGGACCCCAGGGAGACCTTTCCCAGGAGCTGCTTGAGGGGAACGGTGGGGTTGATTCCTTGGAAACGTGATGAGGATCACAATGCCTAAAGGACCCTGAAAGCTTCCTTTGATGGAAGAGCTAGGAGTGAGGAAAGGCCTTGGAAGGAGCAGAAGGAGGGGTCAGGGCAGGTTGTGGAGAAGAACCAGCAGGGTCTGTGACCAGGTGGCAGGGGGAAAGCACACAGCTGTGCCCATGCTGAGCGGTGCCCGCCAACAGTGAGGATGCCTGCGGCCGGGCTCCCCTCAGCCCTACCCAAGTCCCGGGCCTGGGAAGCCAGCCAGCCCTGGGTGGATGACACCCACATGCTGAAGAGTCCTCACACCACAAGACTGATCCCTTCCACAGGAAAGCCTGCCGCACACACAGGAGCAGGTACTGATCTGAGAGGTGATCGCAGGCAACACGGGGCTTTCCCTGGGGCTCAGCGGGAAGAATGTCTGCCACGTCAGGAGCCACAGATGACACAGGTTCAATCCCTGGGTCAGGAAGATCCCCTGAAGGAGGGCATGGCAACCCACTCCAGGATTCTTGCCTGGAAAATCCCAAGGACAGAGGAGCTTGGTGGGTTACAGTCCATGGGGTCACAAAGAGTTAGACACAACTGAAGTGACTGATCACGCATGCTCGCTCAGGCCACACAGGGAGGAGGGGAGGGAGGGAGAAGCCCCACACGACTGCTACCTAGAGTCCCAAGGCAACCACAGGCTTGTTCAGCAAACCTACCGCTGAAGGGCTGCCTGGGGCAGGGATGCTGAAGCCAGAGACACAGCCCAGATGCACCTGTGCAGGTTGTTCCACCTGTGGCGGCTCAGGTGTGTGAAGGGGAGAGGCCCAGCCAGCTGCCCTGCTGGAAGGATGGCCCCAGCTGCCCAGCCCCCACCTCTGGAACCAGGCTGCACAAGGCTGCTTGCAATGCTGGTGTTTAATGACCAGTTCTATGGGGTGACATGGACAAGAGGCATGTCCACATGGCCTGGGTGCGATACTCAGACAGTTGCTCATCCAGAGAACAGAACCAGAGCTGCTCGGAAACCGAAGAGATGCCACCCAGGCTGGGGTGTGGTCTCACACAGCAGGGCCCTCCAAACAGGTGTGATTCAGGAGTTTAAACTTTGCTCTCCACGGGTCAATGGCGATCATAAAGTGTCAGTCTGTGGGAACAAGCACAGGGACAGAGTGTGGGGAGGCGGCCTCGGAAGCTGGTGTCTCCAGCTCTAAAGCTGTACCCACCATACCTGCCTACGCCGGGTGGCCCCCGGGAGCAGCCCCAAGCTCATCCTAGATGTTCCCGACCTGGGACCCTCTGCTGACCCCAGAGGCACCTGGGTCACTCTGCCCTGCCAGGCCTGTGATCTCCAGGGACTCCTCCCCCCAACACCAGGATGTCCCACATGATCCATGCCCCCAGTGTCCCACTGAGTCCTCTGACCCGACCCGGGCTTGTTCAGGGGCGAGGCTCATCCCCCTTGTCACCTGGAGCAGAAGCAGCAGGGCAGGACCTGGGAGGGAAGGCAGGGAGCTCAGCCTCCATCCGTCCAGCTCTGGGCAGGAGGACCACTCAGCCACAGAGATGCTGCCCCTCCCTCACATACTGTTTCTCCTGAAGGCAGGGCGGAACAGGGGTGACGACCAGGGAGGGGACATCTTGCCTTCCACCCAGGGACCCGGACCACTTGGTCAGGAAGAGTCTAACCCCAGGGGGACCTGAGATGCAGCAGCAGAAATAGGACCAGTGAGCAGACAGGCCAGGGGCGTACGAATGACCAGGGACCCCTGGGCTGGCCTGGCTGGCTGGCCTCTATCCTGCAGACGACCCCTCGGTGTCCTTTGCAAAGGCGTCGTCATCACTGCCCACACTGCCTGCCCTGATGCAGTGTCCATGGCCCTGTAACCTGAGGGTGGCTGGTGTGTCTTACATTGTTCACGTCTGGAGTTGCTTGAAAAGGACAGTTGTGGACGTCTTCGTCAAATTTCCCACACCTGGTTCAGGCGAACTCCAGCTCCATGGAGAATACCAGGCCGATGTCCACTTGGGTTTGGACAGACACTGAAGTGGACATAGCCCTCCTGCCCCCCTTACATATCTGGCAGGTAGATCCACACAGTGGGGGCAGGACAGGGGTCTTTGCAGGAGGGGCTTGACTGCCAGTTTACTGGATAAATCTGGGCTGAGAAATGGATATTCCCTTTTGCGCTCTGTTGTCACTACTTTCACCTGCCTACAGCGAGGAAGGAGCCCCGTGGAGCTGCAGTACGCTCTCACACCCACATGCACACTCAGGCACACACAGGACCGGGAGTGCTCCTTTTGCAGAATGTTCTTGGCATTTTCTTCTGCAGCCCACGTGAAAACCACACACCCCTGTTTACATTCTGTACAGATTCCATTGCTAGCAAAACGTTTTAGGATAAAGAATGCCATCTGGGATGAGAATAAATCACACTGGCTCACTGAAACATGGACATCACCATATGTAAATTAGATGGCCAGGGCATGTTTGCTGCATGCAGCAGGACACCCAAAGCTGGGGCTCTGGGACAGCCCAGAGGGAGGGGGTGTGGAGAGAGGTGGGGGTGGGGTCACGATGAGGGGGATACATGTACACCTGTGGCCGATTCATGTTGCTGTATGATAAAGACCATCACAATATTATAAAGCAACTATCCTCCAATTAAAATAAATACATTAACTTAAAAAAATCACCCTGGATCCATGTAGACAGAGGCTCAGAAGGAGCCCACAGCACATGGACTCCGAGGAGAGGCTGTGAGCTCCCAGAAGCCCCTCAGAACCAGGGGGCCATGGCTCTTCACGCTCCAGGCACTTTCCCCCTCCTGCTATTTGTACGTCTCTGTCTCTCTCTCTGTGTTTTGTAAATTAACCTCTTTTAATGTTATTTCCTTGAAATCTTTTCTGAATCTCTTTAATATTTTCTACCTGCCTCTTTAAAAAAAAAAACCAAAAAGGTAAGTAGCTTTATCCCCTAACAGTCTATATTTTGGTCATTCTTCTTTAAATAAGCTCAAATATAATGAAAACTGAAAATACATTTTACATGTTGGAGAGACTGATGGAGATTTAAAACACTCCCAAGTTATTTCTTTTCTAAAAACTGAAACTAACCCAACAGGTTGTATTTCCCTCTCTTTTATGGGCTTCAGATGATGATCGAGACCCCTTGTTAAGCACCCCCCGACACCCCTGCCAGACCCTCATTAACAGCAGGCGTGCGCCAGCAGAGGGGAGGGTACCTACAGGATCCTTCCACAACCGCAGTACACGCACCACCTTGTAGGTGTTCCTCCCCTGGCTCGTCAGGTTGTCCATGTGCAAGGCATACTCCACAGTGGCAGGGAGGTAGTTCTTCAAGAATCTCTGGTCATCATCTCCCTCTTTCTCTGTGGGACCCCAGATGTGACTCCTCAGGAGCTGGGGACCTAAGAGAAGCAGGAGCAGGGTCCAGGGCTGAGCCCACCTGCACCTCCGCTGCCGGCCCATCATGGCTGCTGCCCCCTCGTGCCCAGGCTTCACCCTTCCCGTCTCCAGCTCCCACCCGGCCTCCCTGGGCACGGGTCCCGTCTATCTGCTCCAGGACATACTCCTCCCCTGGTCCGCCCCTCTGGTCTGACACCCTGTCCCTTCCCTCTCGTGACCCTGCCTCCTCCATCACGAGCTGATAACATTGCCTCCTCTCCAGGAGAGACAGCGAGACCCAGGCAGGGTGGGATGGGAAGGACCAACCATGGAGAAAGGTCTGCTGCTGCTGAATTCCAGCCACACACCCACCTTGGCATCTCACGGGGGTCAGAGGCTTACGGGGTAACCCAGACCTGGATGCTGAATCAAGGGCACAGTTGCAAGGGGTGTGAGTAGAAGGCGGTCCTGGGACACAGCAGCAGGTGAGAGTCGGAGAGACCAGGATGGACAGAGCCAAAGAGCATGAGTGGCCCAGAGTCAGCTTTGTGGGTGACAGAAGGTGGTCTGCAGTGGCTGGGAAGGATTCTAAAAGGCCTGCCTGAGAATCACTGGCCTGGAATGTGGGGGCTTTGGCTCTGTGGGAACAGGCTTCCCTGGGCTTCTATTTCCTTCGTGCTCCTCCCCTGCTGCAAGCAGACTGGCCTTGTGACAGAGACACGAGGAAGGAAGGAGGTGATGACTGCGGCCGTCGGCCACAGGCCAGGGAAGGGCGCCCATGGTAGCAGCCTCGAAGAGGAGTTGGGGGTATTGGAAAAACTGGGCATTGGACTGGGAATCAAATGCCGGGGAGTCAGTGACAGAGGAGAGAGCTAGGGGATCTGAAAGACACCACATCATCAGTGACTGGTCAGTTTATCATGAACACAGCCAGGTATGAGTGCTACCAGTGACCGAGCTCCGACAAAGGGGTGAGGAGGGGTATGAAGAAGCCATGTCCAGGTCCGTGACACTCCCATGGGCTCATCAGGACAGCCGCGTGCAGACCCCAGCAGTGATTTCAGCCTCATAATTATCAAGGATCCCCGAGTGTCGTCCGGGGAGAAGGCCAGCAAGAGAGGATGGGGCACAAGACTCACGCAGGGGGTTTCCGGGAGCCCCAGATGGAAGTGAAGGATGGATCCCTTCTCCTCCAGCCTGTCCACCTGGGTCACCCCAACGCCCTCCCCTCACTCCCTGGGAACAAGACGGACCTGACCCCCCCTGCCCCACACGGAGTGGGCTCCCCCCATGCAGGAGCTGCTGCCACCGTCCCTTCTGGACCTCAGAACCATGGGGGTAGGCAAGCCAGGTTCCTGCTCACGTTAGGACACGCACGCAGACTTGTCCCCACTAAGTATAAAAATCCATAGAAGCCTCTTCCTGCGGACCAATTTCCCCACTTCCATCACTAGTCAAACTGCACCTAGAAGAAAGTCCATGGCACTGGTCCAGCTCACAACAGGATGGAGTGCTCTGGCTGCCATAGCAACTGAGCCTTGGGATGGGCAAAAGAGACCTCATCCATCGTGAGCTCTAATGCTCCAAAGGATAAAGATAATGTGGTAGGGATACACATGAAATACTATTCAGCCATGAAAAAGGACCAAGTTCTTCTAACGCAGCAGTGTCAATGGACATAGAGAATATTATGCTGAGAGATATAAGTGAGAGAGAAAGAAACATGCTCTGTGTCAACCTACATGTGGAACCCCCAATATTAATTCAAACAAATCTGTGTGAAAAACAGGAACAGATTCACTGATACAGGAAGAAACTAGTGGTTACCAGTACAGAGAAGAAGGAGGAGGGGCAAATTAGAGGTAAGGCTTAAGACAGATGAAGTATACAGTATACAATAGATAAGCAACAAAGATGTATTGTATAACACAGGGAAATACATTCGTTTTCTTGTAATAACTTTGAGTCAAGTGCTCTTGATGAGGGTGAAAGAAGAGAGTGGAAAACCTGGCTTAAAATTCAACATTCAAAAAACTAATTCCCATCACTTTCTGGCAAATAGACGGGTAAAAAGTGGAAACTGTCCAATTTTATTTTCGTGGGCTCCAAAATCATTGCAGACAATGACTACAACCATGAAATTAAAAGATGCTTTCTTCTTGGAAGGAGAGCTTTGATAAATCCAGACAGCATACTAAAAAGCAGAGACATCGCTTTGTTGACAAACGTTCCATATGGACAAAGCTATGGTTTTTTCAGTAGTCATGTACAGATGTGAGAATTGGATCATAAAGAAGGCTGAGCACCAAAGAACTGATGCTTTCAACTGTGGTGCTGGAGAAGAATCCTGAGAGTCCCTTGGACAGTAAGGAGATCAAACCAGCCCAACCTAAAGGAAATCAACCCTGAATATTCATTGGAAGGACTGATGCTGAAGCTGAAGGTCCAATACTTTGGCCACCTGATGCGAAGATCCAACTCACTGGAAAAGACTCTGATGCTGGGAAAGATTGAGGGCAGGACGAGAGGTGGGAGACAGAGGATGAGATGATTGGATGGCATCACCAACTCATAGGACATGAGTTTGAGCAAATGTGAAGGACGGGTAAGCCTGGCTGGTTGCACTCCATGGGGTTGCAAAGAGTTGGACATGACTGAGTGACTGAACAACAGCAATGGCAACAATGTATATACACCTCTGTGTGTGTGTGTGATAGTTGCTCAGTCCTGTCCCACCACTAATATTAAATCAACTATAATTCAATAAAAAATGTACAGAAAAATTGTCACCCTAAAATTCCTTGTAATAGCTGTAATTAGAAAGTTTTCAATTCTTAGGCATTGACTAAATATGAGAATCAGTTTTGAGTGTTAGGAAGACACCAGCTCTGAGACTGTCTGTGCCAGGGGCAGGAAGGGGACAGGCTGGCAGGATCAAAGCCCCTCCTCTCCCCACACAGTCACCACCTACTCATGGAGGCTGGGCTTCTGGAAACCCACTTTTTTCTCTGTCCCTAGGCAAGGTAGTTTGACCCCTCCCTGATCAGTGCAGCTCCCAGAAGCCAGTCTCAAGCCCGCAGCCCCCAGCCCACACAAGTGCCTGACTGCTCAATGTGGCTCTGCCCCGACCACTCCCGGGGGACTCTGAACTGAACTACCCAGTCAGGTCAGCACCATCCTTGGGAGCCGGCTAAGATGCACCTTCTCCGGGCCTGCCCAGACCTCAAGGGTCAGGATCCCGGGGATGGACAAGGCCCAGGGTCTGGGGCGTCCGCAGGCCTCCCTGGGTGCTGGGCCCCTCTGGAATTCTCAAGTAGCTGTGGACGGAGCCTAAATGTCTGTTGCAGAGGCACAGGGCTGAAGTCTTGTCTGGAAAGAGTACGCTGTGTCGTGGTCCCAGGGCTGCTTTGCGCCCCAGCTGGAGGCAGTGAGGGTCTCTTCTGTGAAATGGCCCCTCCCTGCTCACACGGAGTTGTATGTCCCTGAGCTGTGGCCACAAAGTCCCCAGAGGGCGCCATCCCCCAGGACACAGCTCCGCTCCTGAGCACATGGCCTTCCCTGCTCTCTGCTTCCCCTTCACCCCTCCCCCTCCTCTGGTGGCAGCCCCCGGACAAAGGGGACAGTGACAAGGGGGACAGTGACAAAGAGGACAGCGAGAGCCCGCTGAGTGTCGTGGCCACCCCGCCTGGGACATCGCTGAGGGAGGGTGTGTCCATCAGCTGGCCAGGCCCCAGGCTGAGAACCCAGGAGCTGAGGGGTCCTGTCAAGGGAGACTCGGGGATTCTGCAGGAAGCTCCTGGGTCCAGGACCTGCAAACCCTGCCCCCACCCCACCCCGGCACCCGGCCAGGGGCCTGGGAGCCCGTGTTCCAGAACTCGAGGGCGCTGGGGGCCACGGGGATGCGGGCACATCTGCAGCTAAAAGACCCCAGCCCTCTGCTGCTTTCTCGGTGGGAAGACACTTCACCTCTGGGCAGGCCACCTGCTGTCACCCACAGCGCTGACTCCGGGCCACCCATCCTCTTTGGTTCCGTCCCTCCTTGTCTCTCAGACCCTCACCAACTGCTGCGTCCCGGGACCTCCTTCCACTCACACTCCTTGCAACTGTGCCCTTGATTCAGCATCCAAGTCTGGGGCACTCCATAAGTCTCTGATCCCCCTGAGATGCCGAGGGGGGCGTGTGGTTGGGCTTCCTCCATGGTTGGTCCTTCCCAACCCACCCTGCCTGGGTCTTGGTCTGTGTCCTGGACAGGAGGCAATGTTATCAGCTCGTGATGGAGGAGGCAGGGTCATGAGAGGGAAGGGACAGGGCGTCAGACCAGAGGGGCGGACCAGGGGAGGAGTATGTCCTGGAGCAGATAGACTGAACCCGTGCCCAGGGAGACTGGGTGGGAGCCAGAGATGGGAAGGGTGAAGGCTGGGTGCCTGGGGGCAGCAGCCATGATGGGCCGGCAGTGGAGGTGCAGGTGGGCTAAGCCCTGGACCCTGCTCCTGCTTCTCTCAGGTCCCTGGCTCCTGGTGACTCATGGCTGGCGTCCCCAAGGAGACGAGAATATTGAAAACAGAATTACCTTGAAGCTTTTCTTTCCTGCCGTCGTGGAGTATGCCTTACATGTGTACAACCTGAAGAGCCAGGACAGGAATGCCTACAAAGTGGTGCGTGTACTGCGGTCGTGGCTGGAGTCGGTAGGTACCATGTTTTCCCCATTGCTGGCCTCACCAGCTGCTACCAGGGTCAGGGCAGGGGTATCATCAGAGGATCTCCATCATCACTTGACAACCATAAAATAGAGGGAAATACAGCCTATTGGGTTAGTTTCAGTTTTTATTGAAAAAAAATAATACTGGGAATTTTTCAAACTCTGGGAGGTGTGTTTTCAGTTTTGTCATTTTTCACCTTGTTTTATGAAGAATAAGCAAAATATGAGCTATGAGGGGATGAAACTATTTATTTAAAAAAAAATAGTCAGACAGAAAACTCTGGATTAGAGATTTAGAATTGACTTCATGAAAATAACATTAAACTAGGCTCATTTAGGAAAATCAGAGAGAAAGAAGGGAAAGCAGCTGGAGGCCCCTTGTCCTGAGGAGCCTCTGGGTGTTCAGGGCCTCTCCTCTGACCCCATGTGCTCCGGGCTCCTTCTCCTCCGTGGATCGAGCATGGTTTACACTCTTCCCAGACCACGTTCTGAATCCTAAAATGTTCTCATGGCAATGGAATCTGCAGAACATGACCAGGGGTGCGATTTTCACATGCACTGCAGACAGAAAAGCCAAGAGCATTCTGCAGAAGGAGCACTTCTGGTCTGTGTGTTCATATATGTGTGTGTGTGTGTGCGCGCATGTGTATGGATGTGTGTCTGTGTGTATGGATATGCATGTGTCTGTGTGTGGATGTGTGAGTATGGATGTGTGTGTGCCTGTGTGTGTGGATATGTGTGTATGGGAGGAGAAAGCATCCACTTCACATTCTGAACAGAAAGAAGTAAAAGGCCTGGTGTTCTCCATGGAGCTGCAGTTCGCCAGAACCAGGTGCGGGAAATTTGACGAGGACATCGACAACTGTCCTTTTCAAGCAACTCCAAACGTGAACAATGTAAGACACACACCAGCCACCCTCAGGTTACAGGGCCATGGACACTGCACCCGGGCAGGCGGTGTGGGGAGTGATGACAATGCCTTTGCAAAGGACACCGAGGGGTCGCCTGCAGGATGGAGGCCAACCAGACAGGCCAGCCCAGGGGTCTCTGGTCACTCGTACGCCCCTGGCCTGTCTGCTCACTGGTCCTATTTCTGCTGCTGCATCCCAGGTCCCCCTGGGGTTAGACTGTTCCTGACCACATGGTCCACGTGGTCCAGGCCCCTGGGTGGAAGGCGAGATGTCCCCTCCCTGGTCATCACCCACCTCCCCACCCCACCTTCTGGAGAAGGAGTGTGTGAGGGAGGGGAAGCATCTCCGTGGCCGAGTGGTCCTCCTGCCCAGAGCTGGATGGATGGAGGCTGAGCCCCCATGCCCTCCCTCCCAGGCCCTGCCCTGCTGCTCCTAATCCAGGTGACAAGGGGGTGAGCCCTACCCCTTGATAAGACTGAGACAGGTCAGAGGCCCTGCTGGGACACTGGGGGCATGGGTCGTATGGGACATCCTGGTGTCAGGGGGAGGAGTCTCTGGAGATCACAGGCCTGGCAGGGCAGAGTGACCTGCCCACCGAAGGAGGTAGGGTTTGCTGGATGCCAGCTTTAGAGCTGGAGATACCAGCTTCGCAAGTCCCTTCCCCCTACTCTGTCCCTGTGCTTGTTCCCACAGACCATCACCTGCCTCTTCACTATTGCACTGAACCCTGGAAGACAGAGTTCCAACTCCTGAACGACACCTGCTTGGAGGGCTCCGCTGAGTGAGACCACAGCCCCGACTGGGGGCACCCCTGCTGCCCTGTCGTGTCCCTTCAGTGTCCAAGCGGCTCTGGTTCTGTTCTCTAGATGAGCACCTGTCTGGGTGTCTCACCCAGGCCATGTGGACACGCCTCCTTGTCCATGTCACCCCATAAAACTGGTCATTAAACGTCAGCATTGCGAGAAGCCTTGTGCAGCCTGGTTCCAGAGGGTGGGGGCTGGGCAGCTGAGGCTGTCCTCCAAGCAGGGCAACTGGCTGAGCCCGGGGGCTGCGTGTCTCCCCCTCACATACATGAGCCAGCTGCCGGCGGCACAACCTTGGAGCACAGGTGCGTCTGAGCTGTGTCTCGGTCTCATGGGATGAGCATGATCCTTAGAGAGACATTGGCATGGCCGGACAGGCAACCCTCAGTGCAGGGTGGACCAGACAGGGTCTCGGGCCCCTCAGCACATGCCCAGGGGCTTGCTCACACACATCCACTGATCTGGGAAGCTACGGGAGGGGAGAACGTAGGAGGGGCTCCAGTCTCCACTCAGGTGGGCCCACCCACCACAGGCTGCAGTGTCTCCTGGAGCCTCTTAACAACATGCAGCTGCCCAGGGTCTCTGGACCTTTGGAGACAGGTGCGTTTCCTCTAAACCCAGGGCCCCTGGGACACTTGGAGCTGAGAATGGCTGCTGATGCTGTGGAGACCCTGGGAGGCTCTCCCAGAACAGGACTGAGCAGGCCCGTCTGTCAGGGGAGAAGCAGGAGCAGGGTCCAGGGCTGAGCCCACCTGCACCTCCACTGCCGGCCCATCATGGCTGCTGCCCCCAGGCACCCAGCCTTCACCCTTCCCATCTCCGGCTCCCACCCGGCCTCCCTGGGCACGGGTCCCGTCTATCTGCTCCAGGACATACTCCTCCCCTGGTCCGCCCCTCTGGTCTGACGCCCTGTCCCTTCCCTCTCATGACCCTGCCTCTCCATCACGAGCTGATAACATTGCCTCCTGTCCAGGACACAGACCAAGACCCAGGCAGGGTGGGTTGGGAAGGACCAACCATGGAGGAAGCCCAACCACACGCCCCCCTCGGCATCTCAGGGGGATCAGAGACTTATGGAGTGCCCCAGACTTGGATGCTGAATCAAGGGCACAGTTGCAAGGAGTGTGAGTGGAAGGAGGTCCCGGGACGCAGCAGTTGGTGAGGGTCTGAGAGACAAGGAGGGACGGAACCAAAGAGGATGGGTGGCCCGGAGTCAGCGCTGTGGGTGACAGCAGGTGGCCTGCCCAGAGGTGAAGTGTCTTCCCACCGAGAAAGCAGCAGAGGGCTGGGGTCTTTTAGCTGCAGATGTGCCCGCATCCCCGTGGCCCCCAGCGCCCTCGAGTTCTGGAACACGGGCTCCCAGGCCCCTGGCCGGGTGCCGGGGTGGGGTGGGGGCAGGGTTTGCAGGTCCTGGACCCAGGAGCTTCCTGCAGAATCCCCGAGTCTCCCTTGACAGGACCCCTCAGCTCCTGGGTTCTCAGCCTGGGGCCTGGCCAGCTGATGGACACACCCTCCCTCAGCGATGTCCCAGGCGGGGTGGCCACGACACTCAGCGGGCTCTCGCTGTCCTCTTTGTCACTGTCCCCCTTGTCACTGTCCCCTTTGTCCGGGGGCTGCCACCAGAGGAGGGGGAGGGGTGAAGGGGAAGCAGAGAGCAGGGAAGGCCATGTGCTCAGGAGCTGAGCTGCGTCCTCAGGGGACGCTGGCGCCCTCTGGGGGCCTCGCGGTCACAGCTCAGGTTAGTTCAGTCCTATCGACTGACTCTGCAACCCCATGGACTGCAGCAAGCCAGGCTTCCCTGTCCATCACCAACTCCAGGAGCAAACTCAAATTCATGTCCAATGAGTTGGTGATGCCATCCAACCATCTCATCCTCTGTCTTCTCCTTCTCCTCCTGCCTTCAATCTTTCCCAGCATCAGGATTTTTTTCCAATGAGGCAGTTCTTTGCATCGGGTGGCAAAGTATTGGAGTATCAGCTTCAGCATCAGTCCTTCCAACTAATATTCAGGACTGATTTCCTTTAGGATGGACTGGTTGGATCTCCTTGCAGTCCAAGGGACTCTCAAGAGTCTTCTCCAACTCCTCAGTTCAAAAGTGTCAATTCTTTGGTGCTCAGCTTTCTTTTTAGTCCAACTCTCACATCCATACATGACTACTGGAAAAACTATAGCTTTGACTGGATGGACCTTTGTTGAAAAAGTAATGTCTCTGCTTTTTAATATGCTGTCTAGGTTGGTCATAGCTTCTCTTCCAAGGAGCAAGCGTCTTTTAATTTCATGGCTGCAGTGATTTTGGAGCCCCTCAAAATAAAGTCTGTCACAGTTTCCATTGTTTCCCCATCTATTTGCCATGGAGTGATGGGACTAGATGCCATGATCTTCATTTTTTAAATGTTGAGTTTTAAGTCATCTTTTTAACTCTCCTCTCACTTTCCTCAAGAGGCTCTGTAGTTCTTCACTTTCTACCATAAGGGTGGTGTCATCTAGATATCTGAAGTTAATGATATTTCTTGTGGCAATCTTGATTCCAGTTTGTGCTTCATCTAGCGAATGATGTACTCTAAATAGAAGTTAAATAAGCAGGGTGACAATATACAGGCTTGACATACTTCTTTCCCAATTTGGAACTAGTCCATTGTTCCATGTCCAGTCTAACTGTTGTTTCTTGACCTGCATATAGATTTCTCAGGAGACAGATAAGGTGGTCTGGTATTCCCATCTCTTGAAGAATTTTCCACAGTTTTTTGTGACCCACACAGTCAAAGGCTTTGGGATAGTCAATAAAGCAGAAGTAGATGTTTTCTTGGAACTTGCTTGCTTTTTCTATGATCCAATGGATGTTGGCAATTTGATCTCTGGTTCCTCTGCCTTTTCTAAAACCAGCTTGAACATCTGGAAGTTCTCATTTCACGTGCTGTTGAAGCCTAGCTTGGAGAATTTTGAGAATTACTTTGCTAATGTGTGATATGAGTGCAATTGTGGGTAGTTTAAGCATTCTTTGGCATAGCATTTCTTTGAGATTAGAGTAAAAACTGACCTTTTCCAGTCCTGTGGCCTCTGCTGAGTTCTCCAAATTTACTGGCATATTGAATGCAGCACTTTAACAGTATCATCTCTTAGGACTTGAAATAGCTCCACTGGAATTTCATCATCTCCACTAGCTTTGTTCGTAGTAATGCTTCCTAAAGCCCACTTGACTTCACATTCCAGGATGTCTGGCTTTAGGTGAGTGATCACACCACCATGGTTTTCTGGGCCAGGAAGACCTTTTTTGTACAGTTCTGTGTATTGTTGCCACCTCTTCTTAATATCTTCTGCTTCTGTTAGGTCCATACCGTTTCTGTCCCTTGGTATCTCTAATTTTCTTGAAGAACTCTCTAGTCTTTCCCATTCTATTGTTTTCCTCTGTTTCTATGCACTGATCTCTTAGAAGGCTTTCTTATCTCTCCTTGCTATTCTTCGGAACTCTGCATTCAGATGGGCATATCTTTCCTTTTCTCCTTTGCCTTTCACTTCTCTTCTATTCTCAGTTATTTGTAAGGCCTCTCAGACAACGATTTTGCCTTTTTGCATTTCTTCTTGGGGATAGTTTTGATCACTGCCTCATGTACAATGCTACGAACCTCTGTCCATAGCTCTTCAGGCATGCTATCTTTCAGATCTAATCCCTTGAATCTCTGCAGGTGGATTCTTTAGTAGCTGAGACACCAGGGAAGCCAGACCTCAGCTCAGTGGCGCACAACTCACTGTCTGCAGGGAGGGGCCGTTTCACAGAAGAGATCCTCACTGACTCCAGCTGGGGCAGAAAGCAGCCCTGGGACCATGACACAGCGCACTCTTTCCAGACAAGACTTTGGCCCTGTGCTCCCACAACAGACATTTAGGCTCCGTCCACAGCTACTTGAGAATTCCAGAGGGGCCCAGCACCCATGGAGGCCTGTGGTCGCCCTGGACACTGGGCCTTGCCCATCCCTGGGATCCTGACCCTGCAGGTCTGGGCAGGCCAGAGAAGGTGCATCTTAGCAGGCTCCCAGGAGACGGTGCCGACTTTGTCTCTGGACCACACTCTGGGTGGCCCAGTTCAGAGTCCCCTGGGAATAGATGGGGCAAAGTCACATTGAGCAGTCAGGCACTTGTGTAGGCTGGAGCTGCGGGCTTGAGACTGGTTTCTGGGGGCCACACTGACCAGGGAAGAGTCAGAATACCATGCCTGGGGACAGAGAAAAAAGTGGGTTTCCAGAAGCCCGGCCTCCATGAGCAGATGGTGCCTGAGTGAAGAGAGGAAGAGGTGGGGTCTTTGCAGGGGGTGGGAGCCCTGAACTCCACCCAGGGCCTCTCTCTCCTCAGGGTGTGCACATTCACAAGACTGCTTACAGCTCATCCCCCTACCCTGAGATGCTGTTGCCTGGTTTCTGTACAGGTGAGCACTCCAGCCTCTTCAAAGAAAGAGAGTCCTTGCGACTATTCTTTTTACTTTTTGCCAGCTGCATGGCTTCCAGGATGTTAGTTCCCTGACCAATGATAGAATCTGAGCCCTTGGCAATGAAAGCACAGAGTCCTAACCAGTGAGCCAGCAGGAAATTCCCTCTGATTTTGCTTTTCAAGCAGATTCCACAGTCACTGTTCCCTGATCTCCAGGCACAGCACTCAGTCCTAGCCAGAAGATGTCCTTTTGCCATTTAGTATTTGCAACAGTGAAGTAGGGCCATGTGATCAAGTATGAGAAGCAACCAGATCTGCAGGGAAAACTCCCAAGAGGTCATGTCGCTGGACCGTCTTTCAACCTCAAAACAGAGGGAAGTTGCACCAAGAAGGATGGACCAAGAGGAAATTATGATGACAGAAGGCAAACAGAGGGCAACACGAGGCATGCTTCTACTTTCGTGAGGAAGCCAAAGTAAGCAGACTCACAGAGGTGGAAAGTGGAGCGGGGGTTCCTAGGGCTAGAAGGAGGGGAGCGGAGGAGGCTGTCAGAGGACACACGTTTCAGTTACAAGATGAATCATTTCTGGACATGTGCTGTCCACTTAGGGCCTGGAGACGCTGCCATGGACGTGCATCTGGGCTGAGAGGGTAGAGGTGGAGTGCTTTCCATACCAGAAACAAACAACATTTAAAAAATGAAAGTACAGGAGGGCGCTTTGGGAGCCGGTCATCCGTTTGTGGCCTGGAACATGCAAGCTTTCTCACGTGGATCCCAAACTCCAAACTCTTAAGTGTAGACATTGGATGGGTGTGGCTTCTGTCTCTCAATCATACTTTCACAAAGTCGTGAATCAAAACTCCACAACAGGCTGTCCCTTTTCTCGGATGGCTGTAAGTTCACCGAAACCACGAAGGGAATGTCAGTGTGCTTTTTCACCCAAGAATGAGTCTTCAGGAATGGAGTTGGGATGGATTTGGCAGCAATTTTAGCAACATCTCAGTGGATTTGAGGAGGAAGAGCCTGTGGAGACATGTATGAATAGAGTCCTGATATACCTGATAGGTAAAGAGTCCAGGAATGCCCACAGCTGCCACTCAGAGTTTGTCATCGGAGAAGCCTGAAAAACAGGGGCCTGTCTTGTCACGTCCTGAAGGCAAGCAGCCACGTGCATTTGGAGCGGGTGTCCACAGACACTGTTACTTTCACACAGCTTGGATCCCCAAGCCCAGCGTGCGTCCTCACCGTGCAGTCCAGGGGAGAACGAGCTGAGCTGGCCTCAGCTGGCCCGGGTCATGGCATGTGGACACAACTGGACCTGACAAGTGGTGCAGAGCCCCTGGATCCATAGTGGTCTGGGGGAGGCCCCCTTCATAGACTGAGAGCTACAGGCACCATCAGGACTAGAACCCAGAAAAAGAGGGTGAGAGGACCCGAGATGTAGGCGCAGACAGGGCCGGGGCCTGGGAAACCCAGACGGTGTGCCATCCTGGCGGGGTCCCTCGGTCTCTGGTCATAGCTCTGAGCCTGGCCCCGCCTGCACCTGGACTGGACTGACTGCCTTTTCTCTCAAGACACCTATGCATCCTTCTTGTCTGGACGAGATGTCCCCTCTTTTACAAAGTGCCCTGATGCCCTATGGAAGAACTCTGTCTCCCCAGGTGGGATCGTGGGTGCCAGGTGGCCCCATTTCCCAGGAGACACAGGGCTTCTGTCATGCCCATGTTCATGCTGCTGGCACCCAGCTCCCTCAGGGGTCTCACAGGGAGCCCCCTGCAAGTGCCTCCTGCAGTGAGACTGAACCCATGAAGCCTACCTTCCTATCTCAGAGGCATTGATTTTAATGGTCAGAGAGTGAGAGCAAGGGCCAGGACCAACCCCCAGCCCTTCTCTGGAGAGCTGGGGTGAGCAGTTGGTCATCTGTACACAGGACAGAGGACATTCCTCCCCAGCACACCCCCGCCCCCCGATTCCCTGCCACCCTCCTCACAACTCCACGCCTTCCTTCCAGAAAGGCCTGATGTCCTGTTCTCGCGGCCTAGCCTGACTGACCGCTCCCTCCCCCATCTCGAGTCTCCTTGCTGGGATTGCACACTGGGCTTCCAGAACACCTCCTGCTTGACACTCCCCTCGGGGCCCCATCCAAATAGCCAGAGATCTCCCAGACTCCCAGGAGCTGGGAAACAAGGACGTGTTTGGAGTCCCCAGTGGCAGAAAAAGGAACAGGCAGAGAATACTTTAGGATGGAGCTGTGTGACCTTTGTTGGCCAGGGGAAGCAGCTGGGGCAGAGCTGGGTCTGCGCCCCTGCAACCCTCCACCGCACCCCGCCCCACCTCTCCTCCTACCCGGATGCCCCTCATTTCTGTCTCCAGTGACTTTGAGTTTTGCTCACTTCAGGAATCCCCTTTAGGTTTCCAGCAAATTTAAAATGAAAAAGAAGCCTTACAACAGAATCGGCAAGTGACGCAAATGTTACCACCAAATAGGTGAGGCCTCAATCCATCTAAAGACACAGGTGCGCCTTCTCATCCTCCACGGGTCCACTGATGGGCCACGCCCAGGACCACCAGGGAGGCCCTCAGGGTGGACGCCTCTGAGCTGGGGTCTGGTTTCCAGTTCTTACTTGCAGTCCCAGGGACACATTTCTTCTTCACGTCAGCTTCTGTC
>SJXQ01006140.1:375046-415835 GCA_006408695.1 Aepyceros melampus
CCACAACCACAGGATGAGAGTCACAGGCATCTGCCTGGAGGATGGTGATAAGATGAACAAGGCAGTGTGTGAGCAGCATCATGGAGACCTCGGCCCAGCTGGGCGCTGACAAGCGGTTCTCTGCCTCTCCCTCATCACAGGGCATAGTCCCTGAGGAGCAAGGCCTGGTCCGGACACCCTGGACACCAGCGGTGAGACTCAGGTTCTGCAGCACAGGGAGTGGGGACAGCAAAGGAGGGCCTGGCGGGCTCCGTCGGTGCCTGGCAGGTCCCAGAGATGGGGGCAGATGCAGGCGCAGGGTGGGCCTTGCTACCTGGCCTTGGTCTGATTCATGCCAGGACCAGAGCTCCAGAAAGCTCTTCCCGGAGAATCAAGTGGGGTGAAAGGCTCTGACAGCCAAACTTGCCTGCCCAGCTTCCAATTCCACGTGCTGGGGAGCCCGGGGGTCAGTCCCTGTGTTCTGACCCCACAGCAGCTGTGACCCCAGCAGGTACTCAGCCTTCCCAGCCTCTTCTCTCTTCCTGGACATGGCCTGGGGTCCAGTTTGTGGAGCTCTACCCCAAGGCCACAGGTGCAAGGCATTGCACCAGGGCACAGACATGGAGTCCAGAAACAAGGTCATGTCGGGAACTGACTGAGACCCTTGGTGACCATTGCCAAAAGCCCTGCCCCTCCCCCATCATCATCAGCCTGACCCCAAATTAGGCAAAAATGCCCACCCTCTGCTCATGCTATAGCGCCCTACCCAGTCACCTAATGCCAGGCTTCCCGCAGGAATTTTCTTTGTGTTGAAAGTGAAAGTGCAAGTTGCTCAGTCGTGTCCAACTCTTTATGACCCCATGGACTATACAGTCCATGGAATTCTCCAGGCCAGAATACTGGAGTGGGTAGCCTTTCCCTGCTCCAGGGGATCTTCCCAACCCAGGGATCAAACCCAGGTCTCCTGCATGGCAGGCCAATTCTTTACCAGCTGAGCCACCAGGTACCCCAAGAAAACTGGAGCAGGGAGCCTATCCATTCTCAGGGTATCTTCCCAAGAATTGAGCTGGGGTCTCCTGCGTTGCAGGCGGATTCTTTACCAACTGAGCTTCTTTGTCTTGAGACTATAAAAATTGACCGGAAAATCGCTGGCTCTCCCCAGCCTGTCAGGAGGTTGGCCTGCTGTGTTTGCAGCACCTTTATTATCTCTACTCTTTAATTTCAATAAAGTCACTCCCTTCTGAAATGCTCTGTCTGGAAATTCTTTTCCAACCCGAGCTCGGATTGCCATGACAAAGTTCACGAAGGGTGTGGGCAGCTATGCTGGGATCTCTCAGTCTGGCTGAACCCTGCCATCCCCGCCCCCACTGCTGCTGGCCAAAATCTTGGCCTTCTTTGCCCACCAAAGCCAAATTTTCAGAGACGGAGTTTGGAGGAAATAGAAAGGTGGCAGAGAGGGGAACAGAGTAGGCTCAAACCTCAAGAACTGTGCCCCCTTCCTGGACGAGTCTGGGGGTTTATATAAGACAAGGGGCTTGCAGTCATCAGTGATGAGGAACAGAGGTGATAGGATCTTGATTTCTCCCTCTTCCATTGTTTTGAAGACAGTCATCGACTTGAGTCAGGAATCAGTAATTGAGTCTGGCAGTGGGGTAGCTCTGTGGCCTTCTTTCTGGTATGTAACTACAAGGGGAAGGGTGTTGTAAGGGCGAACACCAGATAGGGGATGTATTTAGCATGGAGTCAAAGGAGAAAATGTGAACTGTAGCTCCTGCAGAGTTAGGCGGCAGAAAACCAAACTTAGTTACAGACATGCAGAGTTAAAGTAAAAAAACTAGGAATGTTCAGGCCTGCTCACTATTTTTTTTATCGTCTTTATTCTCAGGAAAGGGAAAAAGAAAAACTCATTCCTCTCTTTTTCCTCCTTTTCACTGCAACACCACCCCAAATCAGCAGTGTAGGACTCTTGTTCTCTCCTGGGATGAAATCAGGCAAGGGATCACACGACCTCCCTCCAGTCAAGTGCGTCCCTCCACCCGTCCTGGCCAGAGCTCCTCCCATGGTGCTTTGGGGCTGTCCTGGCAGAGCCACTTTCTCACGCCATGTGGAGCCCTCCAGACGTTTCATTCTGACAACTCTGGGCAGCGTTTACCAATGCTCTTTTCAAAACGCTTCTTTAATCCCGCCAATCTGACAAGCTTGTCCTTGTCATCTTCACAGCTATATGCAGATGCTGGCTGCTTTCTCTTGAAATGACTTCATTCAGAGTTGGTTTGGGATCTCCCGCCACAGTCTCCGTCAATTCGGCCAAATTTCCACTTCTTCAATTCACATTGTCTGGGAGTCAGGCCCTACACTGGTGCTTATTTTAGAAACATCACACATCAAACTTGGTGTGGAGATAACACTCCCTTTCAGGGATCCAAAGACTGATCCATCCATGTTCTACCTTCTTTATTTTTTCAGGCACCTCAGCTGTTCTCCACCAAGCAAAACTTTCTGAAGTCTCCCACTACCCACATGAACTCAGGCTAGTCAGACTTGAATCTACCTCCACAGTGCCCACACACAGAGGCTCCAGTCAAAGGTGACCCTTAGCAGTACCGATACGTGAGCACCAGACGCTGGTAGGGGGTCATCCTGTGTGGGTCCACCACCCCTTCCATATCAGCGATCACACAGGTAGTCTGATACCAGCCAGTTCAGGGCAGCAGCAAAAGCCTGCAACCAGACCAGCCACAGGGAGGCCCTGGGGGAACTGGGACATAGCGACTTGCTCCCGGGGCCTGATTGGCAGCTTGGAGCCACGAAGGGGCTGCTCTTCTGTACTTTTTGGCATGTGTTGATTTGAATTTGAGAACAAAGGAAATAATGGTTCCCAACTTTTTGCTTCCCTGTGAATGCGAAGAGAAGCTGTGAGCTCCCCCCTCAGAGTGATGGGGGGGGTGCACGGGCAGGAGGACTGGATGGGGGAGGCCTTCCTCTTTGGGGGTGTCCTCCACAGGGTGTCCAGGTGAGAAGCGGGACAGGAAGAAAGGATGGTGCTGATGATAGCCAGGGCTCACTCGAGGAGTGGTCTGTGGCGCTGTTCTACAGACTTTCTATCTAAAAGTTTAAGATACCCAAGGGGGCAGGGCTCTACTCACTACCGCCTGCCCCAGAGCTCAGATCCTAAGGAGGCTGCTCTGCCCTCAGGGTCCCCACCTCCCCAGGTCTCTGTGCTCCTCCCTCTTCTGAGCTTGCATTTCAAGAGATAGCAAGGTTTGCTTTAGAAAAAAACTGAACTCACAGCAATGTTGCTTTATTCTGGCACTAGCAAACCCAACCAACCAAATGAAAAACCAGAGGATACCAAAGGACTCCTTAATGAAAGGGCAGGAGACCATCAAAACCTTATCTGATCCTGCTGAAGGGCAATGGGAGGAGTGAGAAAACTGATTCGGTTGGAGACTGACCGTTCCAGCAGTGAAGCCACGGTTCTCAACATTAACCTGCACCACAAGCCCCTAAGGGGCAGGGAATTCCTTTTCCATTGTGCCAGACTTAGTCACTCAGTCATATCCGATCCTTTTGTCCCTCCATGGACTGTAGTCCACCAGACTCCTCTGTCCATGAAATTCTCCAGGCAGGAATACTGGAGTGTGTTGCAATTTCCTACCCCAGAGGACCTTCCCGACCTAGGGATCGAACCTTCATCTACTGTACTGCAGGCAGATTTCCTACCACTGAGCCACCAGGGAAGCCCAGTTGCCCATTGCTGTGAAACAAATTAGGCTTCCCAGGAGGCTCAGTGGTAAAGAATCCACTTGCAATGCAGGAGACACAAGTTCTATCCGTGGGCTGGGAAGATCCCCTGGAGAAGGGCATCGCAACCCACTCCAGTATTCTTGCCTGGAGAATCCCATGGACAGAGGAGCCTGGTGGGCTGAAGCCCATAGGGTTGCAAAGAGTTGGACCTGACTGAGCTTGCAGGCACGTGAAATAAACTAACAACTTCAAACAGTGAGCATTGATTATCTCACAGTTTCTGTGCCCCAGGAATTCAGGTAGAGCCAAACTGAGCGCGCTGGCCAAACTTAACGGTGCTGGCTGGTGGGAGACTGCTTCCAGTGCCCCATGTATCTGCTGGCCCGCCTTGGTTCCTCATCTGTGCATCTCTCCAGGGGCTACCTAAGCGTCCTTGTGGTCACACTGAACCAGCCAGTGTCTGAGGTTGGAAGCCGCAGTCCACAAACATTTTGGGTAGATTGGGCAGTGATGGTCATCACTTCTGCTGTTGTCCTTTCATTCAAAACTAGTCACCAACTGTACAAATTCTGAATTGAAACTTATGAAAAAAAAATATTTCTTTCACGCAATAACAAGAGACAGGTCAGGAATATTGGGATCAAGATTTAAGTTTTAAAATAGCCAAAGCCATCTTGAGAAAGAAGAATGGAACTGGAGGAACCAACCTGCCTGACTTCAGGCTTTACTAAAAATCCACAGTCATCAAGACAGTATGGTACTGGCACAAAGACAGAAATACAGATCAATGGAACAAAATAGAAAGCCCAGAGATAAATCCACACACCTATGGACACCTTATCTTCGACAAAGGAGGCAAGAATATACAGTGGATTAAGGACAATCTCTTTAACAAGTGGTGCTGGGAAAACTGGTCAACCACTTGTAAAAGAATGAAACTAGATCACTTTCTAACACCATACACAAAAATAAACTCAAAATGGATTAAAGATCTAAATGTAAGACAAGAAACTATAAAACTCCTAGAGGAGAACATAGGCAAAACACTCTCTGACATAAATCACAGCAGGATCCTCTCTGATCCACCTGCCAGAATACTGGAAATAAAAGCAAAAATAAACAAATGGGATCTAATTAAAATTAAAAGCTTCTGCACAACAAAGGAAACTATTGTAAGACAAGAAACTATAAAACTCTTAGAGGAGAACATAGGCAAAACACTCTCTGACATAAATCACAGCAGGATCCTCTATGATCCACCTCCCAGAATACTGGAAATAAAAGCAAAAATAAACAAATGGGATCTAATTAAAATTAAAAGCTTCTGCACAACAAAGGAAACTATAAGCAAGGTGAAAAGACAGCCTTCTGAATGGGAGAAAATAATAGCAAATGAAGCAACTGACAAACAACTAATCTCAAAAATATACAAGAAGCTTATGCAGCTCAATTCCAGTAAAATAATATTACTTTAAATTCATAGTCATAAAGTAGCATAAACTGTAATAAAGATTTCTATGAAACAAATTTTGTAAAAAATAAAGTTATATCAAAGGATGAATTGGGATATTTTACCACCAAAAATTATCATGGCATTAGAATCATTATATGATAGCAAAATTAATAATTTTAAAATATGTAGTCTTTTACTATTAACTTTATTATTTTATGCTTTTATACAATGTCTTTTTTTTTTTTTTTTTTGGTGGCTCTCAGTTTTTCCTAAACATTTTATATCATGGCTCACAAAATAGGTATCATTTATACAGAACATTCAAGTAGGTGGATAAAGATGCTGAGGTAAGTGGCACTCTAGTAGTTAAAGGGTTTGATATCTCAGCAACACTATTACCCATTTGAAACATCAATGAATCCTGCACCAGGCAGCTCTGTAGTTATTTAGAAGAACTATTCATATTAACTAATAGCTTTATGAAGACAAAATTCTCATGAATTTCTTCTACTGTTTCCCTATAACTCTGAAAGAAATAGTGCCATCAATTATGTTTTACCACCTTATTTCACAAAGAGATTTTTATAAATTTGGAAATAAGACTATGGCTAATGTTTTTGAATAAATATTGAATTTTTTGAATGAATGGACATCTCTTTTAGGTATGAGAGATTGCTTTCATTACAGTATGTTTATTGAAGAAGTTTAATGATTTAAAATCTTGGATATATATAAAGTGACACAAAAAAGTGTTAAAATGTTGTTGTTATATTAGTAAATCAGTCGTGTCCTACTCTTTGCATTCCTATGGACTGTACCCCTCCAGGCTCCTCTGTCCATGGAATTCTCCAGGCAAGAATACTGGAGTGGGTAGCCTTTTCCTTCTCCAGGGAATCTTCCCAACTCTGGGATTGAACCCAGGTCTCCAGCATTGCAGGTAGATTCATTACTGTCTGACCCACCAAGGAAGCCCAAGTGTCAAAGATTTTCAAAACTGAACTCTATGTCAAACTATGATCAGAAGGAAGTTCTCTACAGATGGAAGTCTTTCTGCTTTATTTGCCTCTCCATAAGCATGTCTTCTGAGAGCATGAACATGCCTAAGGATGTGGTACTCCTTATTATTGTAAAGATGATAAACATAAAATAAAAAAGAGCAAAAATATTCCAAGCGTCTCCTATTGTATAAAAACTTTGCTTTAAGGGAGATAGAATGAGGTGGTTAGATAAACTATATTTTCTTTGTATTTTCTCTTTAGGCCCCTATATAGAACAAAGAATAACATCTATGAAAAAGCCCTGCTTCAACTTGTTTATATTTTTTTCACACGAGTAAAATAATGTATACTGCTATTGCTATATTTGCCTTGAAAAAATAGCCCCAATGACAAAATAAAAACATTCACTTATTTGTAATGAACACTTGTTTATTTATTTATTTATTTTTAAAATATAAATTTATTTATTTTAATTGGGGTTAATTACAATACTGTATTGATTTTGCCATACATCAACTTGAATCCACCACAGGTATACACGTGTTCCCCATCCTGAATCCCCCTCACTCCTCCCTCCCCGTACTATCCCTCTGGGTCATCCCAATACACCAGCCCCAAACATTCAGTATCATGCATCAAACCTGGACTGGAGATTCGTTTCATATATGATATTACACATGTTTCAATGCCATTCTCCCAAATAATCCCACTCTCTCCCTCTCCCACAGAGTCCAAAAGATTGTTCTATACATCTGTGTCTCTTTTGCTGTCTTGCATACAGGGCTATCATTACCATCTTTTTAAATTCCATATATATGTGTTAGTATATTGTATTGGTGTTTTTCTTTCTAGCTTACTTCACTCTGTATAATAGGCTCCAGTTTCATCCACCTCATTAGAACTGACTCAAATGTATTCTTTTTAATGGCTGAGTAATACTCCACTGTGTATATGTACCACAGCTTTCTTATCCATTCATCTGCTGATGGACATCTAGGTGGCTTCCATGTCCTGGCAATTATAAACAGTGTTGTGATGAACATTGGGGTACATGTGTCTCTTTCAGTTCTGGTTTCCTCAGTGTGTATGCCCAGCAGTGAGATTGCTGGGTCATAAGGCAGTTCTATTTGCAGTTTTTTAAGGAATCTCCACACTGTTCTCCATAGTGGCTGTACTAATTTGCATTCCCACCAACAGTGTAAGAGGGTTCCCTTTTCTCCACACCCTCTCCAGCATTTATTGCTTGTAGACTTTTGGATCACAGCCATTCTGACTGGTGTGAAATGGTACCTCATTGTGGTCTTGATTTGCATTTCTCTGAGAATGAGTGATGTTGAGCATCTTTTCATGTGTTTGTTAGCCATCCATATGTCTTCTTTGGAGAAATGTCTGTTTAGTTCTTTGGCCCATTTTTTGATTGGGTCTTTCATGTTTCTGGAATTGAGCTGCAGGATAAACATTTATTTTTGATCTATATTTTATATAGCTATAACAAGCACGGAGAAGGCAATGGCACCCCACTCCAGTACTCTTGCCTGGGAAATCCTATGGATGGAGGAGCCTGGTAGGCTGCAGTCCATGGGGTCGCTAAGAGTCGGATACGACTGAGCGACTTGACTTTCACTTTTCACTTTCATGCATTGGAGAAGGAAATGGCAACCCACTCCAGTGTTCTTGCCTGGAGAATCCCAGGGATGAGGGAGCTTGGTGGGCTGACGTCTATGGGGTCGCACAGAGTCGGACACGACTGAAGCTACTTAGCAGCAGCAGCAGCATAACAAGCACACATAATATTTCTGATAGATACGCAGTTTCTTTCCACCTGCTCAATCATTCCCATATAAATGAAGTTCCAACAAGTGCACACCATTTAGCAGTCTTTTATTGTTTCATGTTTATAAGAAATTTACATCCGTCAATCAGTAGGCTGGAAGTCCATGGAAAATAAGGTAATTGACCATAAGTGAAGTCACTCAGTCGTGTCAGACTCTTTGCGACCCCATGGACTGTAGCATACCAGGCTCCTCTGTCCATGGAATTTTCCAGGCAAAAGTACTGGAGTGGGTTTTCATTTCCTTCTCCAGAGAATCTTCCCGACCCAGGGATCGAACCCGGGTCTCCCACATTGCAGGCAGACGCTTTACTGTTTGAGCCACCAAGAAAGCCTAATTGACCATAGTTCCTGCCTAAATTCAGGCAACCCTAGAGTAATAAGGATATTGTTCAGAGGGCAAATTATTTCCTTTAACTGAGGAATTATAAAAGCATTTATCACAGTGCACAGATATTTTTCTTACTAATATTGTAACTCATCCATTTAACTGTCATGGGAGTCCCTGCATCTACACTCTTAATATAAATGATTAGAAAATAACTGGGTGACTACAATACATGAGTTAAAAAAGAAAAGAAAAGAAAAAGCAAGATGAAGCATAATGCTTTTGCTGCAGACAAAAAATGTTAAAAAAATTTTACAAATATACTGTTTAACTAACATAATGCATGTTTCTTTAAAAGCCACTTTCATGTATTGAGATAATTCTGCCAGTTGTCAAATGACAGAAATTTAAATTCTCCAAAACTGGGAATTATGAATAAGAAAGGCTATATATAGAAGGATCATTATAAATAAAAGAAATCAAATGTCAACAAATAAATGCAGAATAAACTCATGGGAAGGTCTGGAGACTCAAATTCTGCATTTGAAATGTGTTATCTTGGGCAAGTCATTTTAATCTGAAAAATGATGGAAATGCTATACTTCAGGACATCAGTGTGAAGGGTAAACACCATGATATATACAAAGTACTGAAGCAGTTAATAATTTGGAATGAATACAGGTGCAAGGCTAAGAGCATAAGCTTACACTTGTGGTATATGTTAAGTATTCAATCCTCTATATCAAAATATAAAGATAATAAACTATTTTAAATTTTTTTTTACATTAAGAAATGTAACATGTTTTACTTTTTTTTTTTTGCAAGTGGCATTTTTCTAACCTGCATTTTAACTTATTTTCATTTTCTGCTTGTGTTTTAATTCACAAAAAGCACAATCTATGCTGTGAATTAACTTCAATAGATGGTAAACTTACAGATGGAAATCTAGTCTTGCTGCAATTATTTCCCTAGGAACTTCTAGGATATTTTCAGGAACATCATAGGTACACAAACTATGATTTTGAGATGTATGAACAAATGAATTTTCTTAATTTGGTGACATTTCTAGCTATAATTTTTCAATTCAATCATTAATACATAACTATTAGTTGAGTATCTACTATGTACAGTGCTTTGTGTTGGAAAATGGAGATACAATGGCTTAGCCTCTTTCCTTGGAAACACACTCTTTAGTGAGGAGATAGAACCAGAAACCCACACACACAATGTGTTAAGTTGTTTTAACAAAGGGACAAAGGAAAATCTAGATGGGAAGAAAATGGGGGATTGGTGGTGGAAATTATTCCAAGGGACTGACATTTGACTTGATATTGACAGGGGAAAAAAAAAAAAAGTTTTCAGCAGAGACATCATTTTACCAACAAGGTCTGTATAGTCAAAGGTATGGTTATTCCTGTAGTCATGTACAGATGTGAGAACATAATGAAAGCTGAGTGCCAAACAACTGATTCTTTCAAATTGTGATGCTGGAGAAGACTCTTGAAAGTCTGTTTGACAGCAAGGAGATCAAATCAGTTAATCCTAAAGGAAAGCAGTCCTGAATATTCATCAGAAGGATTGAGGCTGAAGCTTCAATATTTTGGCCACCTGATGTGAAGAGCTGACTCCTTGGAAAAGTCCCTGATGCTGGGAAAGACTGAGGGCAGGAAGAGAAGGAGCAACAGAGGATGAAATAGTTGGATGGCATCACTGACTCAATGTACATGAGTTTGAGCAAACTCCGTGAGACAGTGAAGGATGGGGAAGCGTGCTGCAGTTTAGTTGGAGTTGCAAGGAGTCATTCATGACTTAGCAACTGAACAACAACAGATAAAGAAGAGCTGCAGGGAGGAGAGATTTCTAGGAATAGGGAGGAGCCTGTTCATAGACAATGATTTTTGAGAGAATGGCTAAAAGTAACTCAGTGTGACTAGTCTATCAGTAGTGGCACACATTTTAAAGTGCCTTGTTAGCCATGTGACAGCCACTATATAGTCTTCAAAATTCAACCGCTGAATGCCTTAGTCTCTACAGACTACTCTAACAATATACTATAGGTCAGATGACTTATAAACATATATTTCTCACAGTTCTGGAGACCAAGAAGTCCAAGCTCATGGACCCAGCTTATTCAATGTCTGTTGAGGGCCTGCTTCCATGTAGCTGGTGTCCTCATACGGAGGGAGAGACAAGGTTCTCTCTAGGACCACCTTTATATGGCATTAATCCCACTCACAAGGGTTCTGCTCTCATGAGCTAATCATCCAAAAGACCCCAAGTCTTAATATCATCATATTGAGGGTTAAGAATTCAATGCATGAATTTGGTGAGGATAAAAATATCCAGTCTCTAGCAGGGAGCTAGTGTCAGCTTTTACATAAGGGAGTGATTTTTTTTTTTTTTTCTTTCAGGTTGCCATTAATTAGACCATGCATATGGGGGAAAATAACCTTAACAAATACTCATGAAAGCCTTGTAGAAATTAATCAAAAATATGTAACAGGAAGCAAGAAACTAGACATAACATTTTTCTGTTTATTATTAAAATAAATAGAGTCTCTCAGCCACCATCTTTTTCAGTGGTCTGTAATGAAAATAAAACAGCCAATGAAAAACATTATTGCAAATGTATATGGCTACATGAAAATTATCTTATGTTCTGTGATCAGAATTGTTCTTCTGTTTATTTATGATTGATTTTATGTCAATACCCTATATTACTATGGCATATTATGTTGCATTGCAAAGAAGAAAACCACAAAAGAAGGTGTACCAAGAAAGAACTGGTGAAGAAGCAGAGTAGATAGCAGGATGAAATCTTACTTTATTTAGCTGCTGTTTTTATTAAATACTAAAATTCCAATTAGATCAACTTCTTTATTATCTTTGTAGCAATGCATAAAAATATCTAAGAACAGTGGCCGATGAGCACAAATGATAAGATTAGGTTGTATTTCACCTTGCAAACTGCAATACAGAGTTTTGCTATTTGATTAAGAATGTAATGACTTTTCTTATTTTTGCCTTTCTGTTTCTAAATGTGTGTGACACCATCTTGATCCTGGTAAAATGGATGAAGCAGTTCTAATGAGGTGGATGAAACTGGAGCTTATTACACAGAGTGAAGTAAGCCAGAAAGAAAAACACCAATACAGTATACTAATGCATCTATATGGAATTTAGAAAGATAGTAATGATAACCCTGTATGCGAGACAGCAAAAGAGACACAGTTGTATAGAACAGGCTTTTGGACTCTGTGGGAGAGGGAAAGGGTGGGATGATTTGGGAGAATGGCATTGAAACATGTATAATATCATATATGAAACGAATCATCAGTCCAGGTTCAATGCATGATACTGGATGCTTGGGGCTGGTGCACTGGGATGACCCAGAAGGATGGTATGAGGAGGGAGAAGGGAGGGGGATTAGGATGGGGAACACGTGTATACCTGTGGCAGATACATGTTGATGTATGGCCAAACCAATACAATATTGTAAAGTAATTTAAATAAATAAATTTATATTTTTAAAACATAGATGAAGCATATAACACATATAACACTGTGCTGGATTATTTGACCAAAAATGAAAAAAAAAAATTCATAGTCAAAGCACAAAAGTAGGGGAAAAGTATGAATTGAAGGCAACTGGAGGTTTTCAACATCAATCAGTCTGTTTTCCAGAAATCATCTAGTAATATGATCACATAGTTTATCATCAAACTAGGACACTTTGGAAGTGAAAGGCAGTTAATCATTACGCCGAGGCAATAGGTATAAAGAGTCTTCCCCAGGCAAACTAGAGTGTATCGTCATTCTGCTAATAGTACTTGCTTCTGTACTATGCTAGTGCTAGTGAAAGTCACTCAGTCGTGTCCGACTCTTTGTGACTCCATGGACTATAGAGTCCATGGAATTCTCCAGGCCAGAATACAGGAGTGGGTAGCCTTTCCTTTCTCCAGGGGATCTTCCCAACCCAGGGATTGAACCCTGGTCTCTCACATTGCAGGTGGATTCTTTACCAGCTGACCCACAAGTACTATAATCCTCCTTTAATGTCTAAAGATTAAAATAAATAAGAAATAATTTTACTGAAAATAAATTTATGGCATTTTAAATAATAATTGAGACATATAAAACTGTCTAATCTTCATCACAAATAAACAATTGCAAATGTTTAATCTTTCACAATCCAGTCTTTGCAGTTTTAATTTTCTGGACATTGATAAAAGCTGAGAAATGATTAGAAATATATATATATTTTTTTCCTTAGAAGTTTCTGTTCAGTATCATGTGCAGTCTTCTTTGAAAAGATCCCAGTCCTTGTGTTTTGGGAGCTGAAATTCTTGGTACTGCTTCTCCTACTAAAATAAATCAATAAGAAACAAATGTGATGTTCTTCCCCATTTGAAACTTACTCTTTTTCAACAAGAATTTCAAATCCATCTTCTTTCACTAGAGTTCTTGCTTAAGTACCACTCAGAACAACTTAGAAGGGAATCTATGGCCTGTCCTCTTAGAGTGGACTCACCTCTAACTGAAGAACCCAGCCTGTGTAACCTACCATAATCACCAGGCATCCTAAATCCCGATCCTATCTAAAGACAGTGTGTGTACAGGTGTGTTTCTGGCTTATTTTTAACCATAATATGCTGAACTGCCTGGTCCATGAGTTGGGCTCACAGACTTTAAGCCCTGACAATCTTCTAACTTCAAGCAGCTACTGATAATACCACCCCCTCCACCATCATACACAAACACCAGTTAGCCAGTGACAGCATCTGTGCTCAGACATCTCCTAACCTTGGCTCTCCGCAAAATCTGCATCCTTCTGCTATTCATGTTTTGATGTTGTTGAGCTTAGTTTTGTTCTCTTAGGTAAGGGACAAATGCTTATGTCCTGATCATGGGTGAAGATACTGGCCCTCAGTTTTTCTACCATCCTCTGTTAAAACATGGAAATCTTCTCTCACAAAAAGAGTCACAGTAAAAAGTTAGATTCCATAGTTCTTTTAGTTGTTTAATGAAACTATTATAGAATGAGTTAAATGGGCTTTTATAAGTTTTTCAAGAAAGCAGTTTCAAGGAGAAAGAAGAAATTGTTTTCAGATTCAAACAAAGAGACCATTCTATTTTAAGTTCAGGGCCATATTTTCTAAAGCTACTGCAATATCCTAAAGGACTCCACTCTATTTGCCCCAGATATATTGAAAAGCAGAGACATTACTTTGCCAACAAAGTCCATCTAATCAAGGCTATGGTGTTTCCAGTGGTCATGTATGGATGTAAGAGTTGGACTGTAAAGAAGTCTGAGCGCTGAAGAATTGATGCTTTTGAACTGTGGTGTTGGAGAAGATGCTTGAGAGTCCCTTGGGCTGCAAGGGGATCCAACCAGTCCATTCTGAAGATCAGCCCTGGGATTTCTTTGGAAGGAATGATGCTAAAGTTGAAACTCCAGTACTTTGGCCACCTATGCGAAGAGCTGACATTGAAAAAGACTCTGTCACTGGGAGGGATTGGGGGCAGGAGGAGAAGGGGACCACAGAGGATGAGATGGTTGGATGGCATCACTGACTCGATGGACGTGAGTCTGAGTCAATTCCAGGAGATGGTGATGGACAGGGAGGCCTGGCGTGCTGCGATTCATGGGGTCGCAAAGAGTCGGACACGACTGAGGGACTGAACTGAACTGAACTGACATTAAATTAATTTCTTTGTCATATCAAATGTTAATACCAAAAACATATCCAAATGATGCACTTTTTCAGATGAACAGTTAAGTTTATTGAAGCCTTAATTATATCTAAGAAGTAGTGGGGATAGATGTAGTTTCTGTTTATAACATAGTGAAAAGAATATATATATATATATAGCATCTTCAACTTTTGTATTTCCTCATGACTATTCTTGGATGTATATTTCTCACAGGTATCAATTGGAATTCACTTTAATATTTTGGTTCCCAAATAGTTGGCCTCTTTTTAGCCACAATATCCTGGATTCCCGGTCCACACGTTGGGCTTACTATCTTTAAGCCCTGACAAGCTTCTAAGTTCAAGCAGCTACTGATTATACCACCTCCCCCACCGCCAGCAGCACCACACACAAACAGCAGTTAGCCAGTGACAGCATCTGTTCCCGGACATCTTCTGACCTTGGCTCTCCACTAAATCTGTATCCTTTTGCTATTCATGTTTTGATGTTGTTGAGTACTGCACAACAACTTATTGAGAAAGGCAAATATCTCTGTTTGACTTTCCTTTAGGGATAAAACTGAATGATAAAATGTATAAGCATGACTCATTTGCATTATCTTGCAGTTGGGTTTGAATCATGCAGTTGGGATCCTTTTCTTTTTTTTTTAATTAATTTTATTTTTTTAGTTTGTTTTGCTTTACAATACTGTATTCATTTTGCTACACATCGACATGGATCAGCCACAAGTGTACATGAACTCCCAATCCCGACCCCCACCTCCCCCCTCCCGCCCCACACCCTCTCTCTGGATTATCCCCGTGCATCAGTCCCAAGCATCCTGCATCCTGCATCAAACCTGGACTGGCGATTCGTGGGATCCTTTTCTTATTTAAAAATCCAAATCTCATCTAGGATAGGTTTATGATTCTTACATTTCACTATCTTTTGTTAGATTAACAGATTCTGTTAGAAAAGAATTTGTTAATCTAAATTCCATTTGAACAAAAGTATCACCTATTTTGTCTTTTCCCAATGAATGCAAATTCACAATGAATTCTATTAATGCAGATTTTAAAGATATTCTAGGCTTATTTTGATTTTTAAGGCCTGAGTACCTGCAAACATACATACTTCAGAAATTATCATACAGGGTTCTTTCCTAATTGATTGATTTCTATTATTTCATTTCTTAAGTTTTTTATTTATAAAATAAAGCCTCTCAGCCTTTATACCTTTATTAAAATACATTGCATTATTTTCTCATACTTTTCTTTATTTGTCACCATACATTATGATATGAGTATGGATTTTGAATTTGTCTCCACAGTTTCTCCTCTGGAGTAAAGTCATATCGTTTATTTGTTAGAAGAAAAAAGTGCCTAAGATTTTTGACTGACTAATATAATTACTCTTGAGAGGAGAGCAAAGCAGAAACCTAGTTTATTTTGATGTTTGCCAGCATATCTAAAATGCCAACATGGAAGAAGCTCAGAAGAAAAATGCTGGAATCTTTCAGATGTTAAAGGGAAGTAGGATAACAAAAAGCACAAAAAAGACAGCAAAATCAATAGATGTGCTGATCTATTCACTTTTATTACTGAACTTCGGGGTTTTGAGCTGAATTTCAGCTATTTCACATGTCCCTGGATATAATGAAGGGATGATATAGGCTCCAGTAAGTTATGGGGTTTATCTCATACGTGTGAGTGCCTCATAACTTATTAGTGCCTGAAGCTATAATGAGTTATGTTACAGTTCTCATACAGAGCCTCCAAAACTTGTAACTCACCAAAACCTTGGGCAATTTCATTTATTTAATGCCTTTTTAGTATTGGAACTCTAATCCAGAATTTGTTAATTTTTTTTTCATAGTTACCGGGTAGTGTCCCCTGTGGTATGTTAAATCCAAAAGGTCATAAGTCTCTTTATATTTTGCTGAAGTGAACATTCTCTGCCACACCATCTAAAGAATAATATTTGGGGGTGGCACACTAATACATCATGTCAAGCTGACATTTATATCATGAAGTTTACTGTTTTCTGGTGATATTGTTCATAATATAAGCCTTTGACTTGTTTGCAATCACAAGTTGGTAGGATATAGTGTTCTGTTAGGCATCTCTGGTGGTGGTTTGCAATGAATATGTGACTGATCTACAAATTTTCAGAGATGTTTGCCCTTTCATTGTGGTAGGAGTATAGCGAAGATGATAAAAGGCTCTATTCATAAATGCTGTTTCTTTGGGAGTATCTTTACATTTTCCTGGATTCTCTTTTCAGGTGGCCAGATGTGTATATATGCGGTTTATCATTCTGAACAATAGCTCTGTAGAAAATTGCATTTGTTGGAACTGATTCCAAAAACAAAGTTGTATTAAAAGTGAGGGGTTTTTTGAACATAATAAAACAAGATTGCTTTTGTTTGAATTTGCTTCTCTACTGTATTACAGCTTTTAGGAAGCTTTGCCATAGAATACAACATTGAAAAAGTAGTGAAAAAATTCACTAAGTGCTACGATTCACCTATTGTGAAAAAGAAGTTATTTTATGAGAAAATGAAATTATTTAGGTTAATGAATAAAAGTGTTTTTGAAATAATTCAACTTTTTATCATTTACAGCCTTATAATGAACCTAACATTTTACGACCTGAAAGCAATGTCTCCTAAATTAGATATGGCTATCCTTTTCTTATTCCTGTCATTAATGATTACCTATCTGGAGGAGTCTACACATGAGATTCTAGCTCATATACATTTCACTATATGTAGAATGGGTTTCTACCCACACTTACCCCAGTGTATATTCAACAAATGCAAATCAATTTTACATGAAACTAAAATAAAAGTACAATTAAAAATAAAATGAAAAAAAATGCATTTATATAATCACTTTGATGTACTATAGAAATCAACACAGAAAATTGTAAATCAGCTATACTTTAATAAAATAAATTTTAAAAAGGTCTTTCTGGCTGGGAACAATATGACAGTCTATTTAAAAGTCAAAAGTTATTGCTAAATTTTCTCCTTTACTGGAACATCTATACAACTTCTTTCTATTCCTGTGAGTAATTGAGAGATGATGGAATTTATATCTTACATTTTTAAAGCACTTACATTGCTAATTCCAAAAACAAAAGTCCATTAAAAAAAGATCTAATTAAAATAAAGTAGTTGCAATCCCTGGAGAAAACCAGTTTTTCCCCTAAGAGCTCAGCTGCAATCAAGAAGAGCAGATAAACATCCATGCAGAGAAATTGACAGACCTAAAATTGATTTCCTTAAAAGTTACAAAAATTTGTAATGAGTAATATATTTGTAAATAAGCAGGGAAAAAAAGAAAAGAAAAAACATTGTAAGTGTTCTCCCTCTCATCACAATTTTGTTACTTTGAATTTTGTTTCTAAATGTAGGTCAATTTATATTAAGGAGCAAATGATTTTATTATAAATGAAATATAAAAACTAAACAATTTAATGAGGTGTTGACAATTCCAAAAGAGAGATAAGGGAAACTTTATAAAGGCAAATGAAGGAGGACACTCTTCAGCAAATGCAAAGAACTAACCAGAAGAGAAATGAATTGTTTTCACAAAAATGTGGAAAGTTGTTTTTTATTACTATTGTTTTCTTACCACTTTAAAACAAACAAACACATAGAGGCCTGTTGAATACTGGCTTGAACCGAATTTTTATTTTGATTCTTGATTTAAAAATAATAAAATCAAAAGACAGGTTTCTTTGTTTTTTGTTTTCTTTAGGAAATGAAGTTAAACTAGAGTGTGCCTTTACCTTGAAATATAGCTGAGTAAAAATTGTCACTTAAATCATCTTCAAAGTTCAAAAAACTCTAGACCTAGAGAGAGACAATTCGTTTGATTTTTTAAATTAACGTATAGTTGTTTTAAAATATTATATCACTTTCAAGTATACAGCATAGTGATTCTGTATTTGTACTGATCATACTCTATTAAAAACTGTTGCAAGATGATGGCTGTTAGGAAAGATAGTTTATATGTAAATAAACTAAGGGTACTAGGCACATTTAATCTTTAGGGAGCAAAACAGAAAAGCTAACAATAATCAATTGTAAAATATATTTTGGTTCTTAGATTATGTAGGCAATTATTGTGTCATTATCAGAGGATATCTCATTCTATTTTGAGTAACGGCTAATAGAAATAACACAAAAAGTGCATAGAACAGACTATTAATGGAAATAATTTGTTAAAAAAACAATATTGAAAGGAGTACGAAACAAAGTTAGTAAAAGGAGGAGAGCATGGCAACCCACTTCAGTATTCTTGCCTGGAAAATCCTCATGGAGAGAGGAATCCTAGAGGGCTACAGTCCATGGCGTTGCAAAGAGTCAGACATGATTAAGTGACTAAGCACAGCAGAGTTCAAACCTAGAATATTAAAACTGGAAAAGAAAGAGGTAATGTAACTTGACCAAGGATATAGAATCTGTTAAAAGCAGCAATGTGCTTAAAGCTTTTGTTACATTCCTATGATCTAATTTGCCTTACATTGTAGTATGAAAAATATCTTACTTCTTCAACTATTATTCAACCAAAGTATTTCAAATTTTAAATTTGAAGCTATTGTGTTTTAGTCACTAAGTTGTGTCCGACTCTTTGTCACTCCATGGACTGCAATACACCAGGCTTCCCTGTCCTTCACTATCTCCTGGAGTTTGCTCAAATTCATACCCATTGAGTCAGTCATACTATCTAACCATCTCAACATCTGCCATCCTCTTCTCCTTTTGCCTTCAGTATTTCCCAGAAGTCGACTCTTCGCATCCAGGTGGCCAAAGTATTGGAGATTCAGCTTCAGCATCAGTCCTTATAATGACTATTCAGGGTTGATTTCCTTTAGGATTGACTGGTTGAATCTCCTTGCTATTCATGGGACTCTCAAGAGTCTTCTCCATCATCACAGTTTGAAAGCACCAATTCTTTAGTGCTCAGTCTTTCTTACGGTCGAACTCTCACATCCGTACATGACTACTGGAAAAACCAAAGCTTTGACTATATAGACCTTGGCTGGCAAAGTGATGTTTCTGCTTTTTCATATGCTATCTAGGTTTTTCAAGGAGCAAGCATCTTTTAAGTATAAGAGTTTTTAAATTAATTATAACTTACTGGTCTTTACATGAATTTTTAATATCTAAGTGACTTTTGTTTATATTTGTGCATAAAAATCTTCAAGAAATATCTTGAATAGTATATCCATATTTGCCTCATTTCTCCAGTCTTAAAGTAAGATTGATAAATGCATCAGTTTAAATTATTACATATTATTATTCTTATGGGTAACCCAAACTAAGCTTTTTCTTGGGAGAATTTTTTAAAACTGATATAGGATGTTAACAGGAATACAGACTAACTACTTTATTCTTGACAAACAGTTCAATTGCTTTATACTTCCATATTCTTTATCTCTTTACTAGTCTTATTTAGAAACTTTGATACTCATAATAGGAAAACAGCAACAACAAAAAAACAACTGGAAAAATACACCCTTTCCTATACATGAATCTTTGTAATCGTGTGTCTCAAACTGAGCTGGGGAAGCAGTTATCTACTTCAATCACATGTTTCATCAAAAAGTCTTCCTGGCTGTTTCAAATAACTTAGAATTGCAGAGAGGATAATTCGAAGGGTCTGGAAGAGTGTTGAAATTTTTATGATGTTCTGATCGTAGGTTAATGCCTTTGTTCCTTTGAGTGGCTGAAACAAAGTACCTTAAGCTGGATGGCTTCTAAACACAGAAATGTATTTCTCTTGGATCTGGAGGTTGGAAATATGATATTAGGGGCCCTCATCTCCAATGAGGGCCCTCTTCCAAGTTGGAGACTTGTATCTTCCCATGGTAGAAGGGGCAACCTAGTGCTCTAAGATTTCTTTTATAAGAGCACTAATTCCATTCATGAAGGTGGACCCTCAAGATGAAAGTAATTCCTAAAGTCCTCACCTTCAAACACCAATGACATTGGCTGTTAGGTTTCAACAGATGAATTTTATGGAAACAGATTCAGTCCACAGTAGTTAAAGAATGGAGACATATATATGGAGAAAGAGAGAGATTTTCTTTGTCTCTTTTCACAGACTTTATCCCTTAGGGTAGTTTAGATTCACAGTAAACTTGAGAGGAATGTAGATTTCTCATGTACATTCTGTCCCCCACATACATAGCCTTTCCTATTATCATCATCCCTCATCAGATTGTTACATTTCCTACAGCTGATGAACCTACATGCTGCTGCTTCAGTCGTGTCTGACTCTGTGCGACACCATAGACTACAGCCCACAGGCTTCCCTGTCTCTGGGACTCTCCAGGCAAGAACACTGGAGTGGGTTGCCATTTTCTTCTCCAAAGCACAAAAGTGAAAAGTGAAAGGGAAGTCGCTCAGTCATGTCCAACTCTTAGCAACCCCATGGACTGCAGCCTACCAGGCTCCTCTGTCCATGGGATTTTCCAAGCAAAAGAGTACTGGAGTGGGGTGCCATTGCTTTCTCCAGATGAACCTACATAGATGCATCATAATCATCTAAAGTTCATAGTTTACAATAGGTAGGTCTTGCTCTGGGTGTTAACACATTCTATGGTTTTCTTCAGTTCAGTTCAGTTCAGTTCAGTTGCTCACTCATGTCCGACTCTTTGTGACCCCATGAACCGCAGCACGCCAGGCCTCCCTGTCTATCATCAACTCCCTGAGTTCACTCAGACTTATGTCCATTGAGTCAGTGATGCCATCTAGCCATCTCATCCTCTGTCAATCCCTTCTCCTCCTGCCTCCAATCCCTCCAAACATAATGGTCTTTTCCAATGAGTCAACTCTTCACATGAGGTGGCCAAAGTACTGGAGTTTCAGCTTTAGCATCATTCCTTCCAAAGAAATCCCAGGGCCAATCTCCTTTAGAATGGACTGGTTAGATCTCCTTGCAGTCCAAGGGACTCTCAAGAGTCTTCTCCAACACCACAGTTCAAAAGCATCAATTCTTTGGCGCTCAGCTTTCTTCACAGTCCAACTCTCACATCCACACATGACCACAGGAAAAACCATAGCCTTGACTAGACAGATCTTGGTCAGCAAAGTAATGTCTCTGCTTTTGAATATAGTATCTAGGTTGGTCATAACTTTTCTTCCAAGGAGTAAGTGTCCTTTAATTTCCTGGTTGCAGTCACCATCTGCAGTGATTTTGGAGCCCAGAAAAATAGTCTGACAGTTTCCACTGTTTCCCCATCTATTTCCCATGAAGTGATGGGACCAGATGCCATGATCTTCGTTTTCTGAATGTTGAGCTTTAAGCCAACTTTGTCACTCTCCTGTTCACTTTCATCAAGAGGCTTTTTAGTTCCTCTTCACTTTCTGCCATAAGGATGGTGTCATCTGCATACCTGAGGTTATTGATATTTCTCCCGGCAATCTTGATTCCAGCTTGTGTTTCTTCCAGTCCAGCGTTTCTCATGATGTGCTCTGCATATAAATTAAATAAGCAGGGTGACAATATACAGCCTGGACGTACTCCTTTTCCTATTTGGAACCAGTCTGTTGTTCCATGTCCAGTTCTAACTGTTGCTTCCTGATCTGCATACAGATTTCTCAAGAGGCAAGTCAGGTGGTCTGGTATTCCCATCTCTTTCAGAATTTCTTACAGGTATGTAATTGCAAGACACACCATTACAGTATCACACAGAATAGTTTCAATGCTATAATATTCCTTTCTCTCTGCCTCTTCATCTTCCTCTCTGCTAATCACTTGCTACCATTAATCTTTTTTACTATCTCCAAAGTTTTGCCTTCTTCAGAAAGTCATATAGTTAAAACCATACAGTATGTAGCCTTTTCCTGATGGTTTCTTTCACTTAGGAATATTTTTTTAAGTTTCCACCATGTCTCTATGGCTTGATAGCTCATTTGATTTTAGTGCTAAATAAAATTCCATTGTCTGAGTGCACTACAGTCTTTTTGCTCATTCACCTATAAGTTCATTGCTTCTACATTTTTGGCATTTATGAATAAAACTTCTATAACCATCCATGTGAATGTTTTTGTGTGAGCATAAGTTTTCAATTTGTTTGGGTAAAAACCAGGAATCACAATTGCTGGATCACATGGTAAAAAACACGTTTAATTTTGAAAGAAACTGTTAAGCTGTCTTCCAAAGTGGCTGTACCATATTGTACTCCCACCAGCAATGAATTAATGACCCTGTTACTTCACATTCTCTAAAATTTACTGTGGTTGGTGTTTCAGATGTTGGGTTGGTTATTAGACTGTGTATAGAGCTAGCTTAGCCTTGTGTGCTGCAGTCCATGCAGTCACAAAGAGTTTGACATGACTGAGTGACGAACAACGGCAACAATAGTGTATCTCATTTTAATTTACATCTTATGAATGATATATGATGTGTAGCGTCTTTCCATCTGGTATATCTTCTTTACTTAAGTGTCTGTTAAGGTCTTTTTCCCAGTTATTAATCAAGTGTTTTTTTTTCTTATTGTTGAATGTCAAGAGTTCTTTGTATATTTTGTACAATAGTTCTTTATTAGATGTGTCTTTTGCAAATATTTTCTCCAAAATTGTAACATATCTTTATTCTTTTGACAATATATTGCACAAAGCAGAACTTTTTTTAATTTTTAAATATAAATTTATTTATTTTAATTGGGGATTAATTACTTTACAATATTGTATTGGCAGATTAATGTTGATGTAAAGCAGAACTTTTTAACTTTAAAAGTTCAGCATATTTGTCTTAAGGACCAGTCCTTTGATGTTATTAAAATATCATCAACAAATGCAAGGTCATCTAAATTTTTTCAGACAGTATCTTCTTGGATTTTTATAGCTTTGCATTTTGCATTTAGATTTTTGATCTTTTTTGTGTTAATTATTTTGAATCTTTGTCTAGATTTATTTTGTATACATCTATTTCTAGATCCTCCTTTTCTTTTTTGGATGTACAATTCCTGTAGTGCCATCTTAAAAGACCATTTTATATCTATCATATTGTCTTTCTCAAAAATTGATTGACTATATTTATGTGGGTCTAACTCTAGGCTCTTTAATCTGTTCCATTGATCAATTGATCAATACCACATTGTCTTGATTACTGTAGCTTTATAGAAAATCTTCAAATTCATACATTTGCTTTTCTCTTTTGAAATTGTGTTGGCTATTCTGAGTCTTTTGCTTTTCTACATGAAATTTAGAATCAGGTCTCCAAAGCCAAGTCATATTGTTTCAGGTCCTATTTCAAGCAATTACAAGCAATCTGAACTTGTTCAAGCTTCTGAGCCTCTTTGTGTCTTTGCTTCCCATCCTTAAATAGGAATGATGATGTAAACGATCATTTCTTTTTCCTAAAGTGCTGAAATAAAAGAGTTAGTACAGATAAAGGACCCAAGAAAGCATCTGGTATTTTGTCACACATATTTAGTATCCATAGTTACAGATAAAGCAATCAATGAATTATGAATGAAAAATGTACAAGAAATGACAAGTTGAAAGATAGCAAACTTGTGTTCAAGACCTAAATTTTCTCATTGTATGTAATTTGCTAAAATTAAGTTTTGCAAATCAAAGGACTTCACAATATCTTCCAGTGTGTTCTGTTGTATTTATTCATACTTGTTTGACTTTTCCAAGGTATTTTCCAATCTTTTTTGATTTGAGGTTAATCTGAAGATGCTCACTTTTAGATGAGTCCATTGAAAACCAAGAAATTTTAATTGGCAAATAAATTCATTTCCAAAATAATATGTATAATAACCAATGTGTTCATGGATACACACACCAGGTTTTTAAAATAAATTAAGCAAAAATGCTTGGAAGAAAACCTTTTTATATCCATGCTGCTGTTGTTGTTCAGTTGTTAAGTTGTGTTTGACGCTTTTGCCAACCCATGGACTGTAGCCCACCAGACTCCTCTGTCCCTGGGATTTTCTAGGCAAGAATACTGGAATGAGTTGCCATTTCCTTCCCCAGGGGGTCGCCCCAACCCAGGGACCAATAGTCCATGGGCAATATGAATTATTTCATATCAGGATTTTTGCATCTTATTTCTGAACTCTGCATCTGTGTGTGTGTCTCTGTCTCTCTCTGTGTGTGCATGCACACCCACATGCATGGATACAAATTGTTGACACATATTTAGCAATAGGTTTTTACTGCATTGGCAGGTAGATTCTTTACAGCTGAGCCACCAGGGAGTTCCTTTTTAAATCTATAGATAGTAGTAATAAAAATGTTTCATTAATATATCCAGTCTAGTAGTGAGAACTATTTGCAGGTGATTTTTGTAGATTTCATGTGTTTGTTAGGTAACCAGTGAAATGGTGCCCTGGTGCAATAGACTTCTAAGTAAAGTAAATTGGTTTATACATCTCACATAGTCCTCACATGGCAAATGGGAGATTTGCCAGTGACTCTCTGTGGGAGATAAATGCTATATGGAAGACTTGTTTCATATTTTCTCTAGAACTATTGGTGACTCAGATGGTAAAGAATTTGCCTGCAATGTGGGAGACCTGGGTTTGATCCCTGGCTTAGGAAGATCCCCTGGCATGGCAACCCACTCCAGTATTCTTGTCTGGAGAATCCGTGGGGAGGGGAGCCTGGCAGGTTACAGTCTATGGGGCTGCAAAAGTTGGACATGACTGAGTGACTAAGCACATATGTAACACAATTTGCAATCAAAAAAAAAAAAAAAAAAAAAAGATTTTGGTTAAACCATGACTCTTTTGTTGGAAAGAAAGTCTGATTTTTTTTTTTTCTTTTTGCACAATCTATCTTTTTACTTATTTATTTTGTATGCTAGTTGTACTGTAAATTATACAGGTTGCAATACATAAGTGCTTATAAATGAATTTATGAATATGCATTTCACAAAATAGCATTTTATTATTAGTGTCAAAGAGCTTTTAGACAATTTTTATTTATTTATTTGACTGTACTACAGTCAATAGTTACAGCAAGCAGGATCTTGCATCTTCCTTGCAGTATTGGGGATTTTTAGTTGTGACATGCAGGCTTCCTTAATTGCAGCATGGGAACTCAACAGAAAATGGGGATCTAGTTGACCAGGAATCTAATCAGGGCCTCTGCACTGCTAGTAAGGAATCTTAGCCACCAGACCACCAAGGAATTCCCTAGACAATTTTAAAATTATTTTTGGTACAAGAGATTGTTGCTTTGGTCTTTATTTTTATTTTCCCCAATCATAAGATGAAAAAATGACCAGCCAGTACAGCAGAACTATTGAGATGATTGCAACACACTTGGCAATAGCTTTGGCTTTCCTATTTGACATAAATAGGATGAGATATCTGGGAACTATCACCTGCTTTACAAAGACACATCATATAACACTATTTCACTATAATCATAGCTTAACGCATGAGCAAGTACTTAGTCTTCATTGTTTCAAATGTTAAAATTCAGCTACACTTTGGGGGCATTTATTTTTCTAGGAAAAATATTTTCAAAGTCATAATTTAATCCTAAGGAATAAGTAGAGCAGAAATTTGGAGTCTCCCTGCTAAAGTTTATTTTTTTTCATTTGTGTGACTCCTATAGACCAGTTCTTTGTTTTCTGAAGGTCAGGTGACAATTACACTAACTATAAACATTCATTCTATTTCACTGCTAAGTGATTTCTACTTTAAATTGCTTCTAAATCTTTTCTCACCCACCTTAAATCCAATATTTATTTTAACCTTGAGCTGCCTAAGACCTTTAATAGGAAGCTTCAAAGCATTTTAAAAATCGTATCCTTTTTAAATCTTTCTCATTTGAATGCAAGTGCCTTGAAAGCTCAAACAGTGTTGGTTGTTCTTATTGAAGTTTATAATGCTTTAGATATTCAAATCAGCTCTATGTCTTCCATTTGTTATGCAAATCTTTAAACTTTATATACTGCATGGTTTATCTACATTAATACAGCTTTCACTAACAGGTCTTACCAGAGCAGACATATACTCTAAAGGTGCATATTTTTAGTGTCTTGAATTACCATAAAATCATAAAAATAGTGTGTATTGCTTTACTCTAATCTGACTCAGTTTTATGTGGTTGTTGAAAGCCCTTTTACATTCCATTCTGTGTCTGGAGGTCTGTGTATAAAACTGATTCAGAAAAAGCAAAGTGAAGACACCTGCTGGCTTATAGCACAAATAGTAAAATATCTTAGAGCCTGCTGAAAGGAGAATTGGAACAATATGTCATTACTGAAGGCTCACTTGCAAGTTCTAATGTATTATAATGAAAACAGTATGACAAAACTAATGAGACAGTGAAGATTTGGGTAATTGTTCCTACAATGTATGGTAACTTTTCCAGCCGTTATTGGCAAACATAAAACCTAATGAGATTTTATTAATTTAAATGCAGTACATCTGCAAAACATTTCCTTCCTTGCATTCTCCTCTGATAGTCTCCTTTCCTCATGGACTTGATCCTTTTAAGTTAATTGTTCTGTATCATGCACTCTCCAACAAAACAGTTGACATAAACCTGAATCAAACTTTTTTTCCATTTATTTTTGCATATCTTGTCCTGAAACATATTATATGCAAGCTTGTGTAATCAGTCCAACATTTAATAGAGAGCATAATATTTGCAATTATAACAAAAACTGTTTCTGTTAGACTCTTTTGAGTGTCCTTTTAAAGCTCTAGAAATGTCATTATTTTCTTGCTTCGTGAAAGGGAAGAAATTAATTTCCTGTGATTATCAGCCATATGCTTTAAATTGTCAAAAGATGAAAAATGAACATGTAGAAGCATTCTGCCTATTGACTGCCTTTTATTTAACCAACCACTATTTGCTAATTTTTTAAGTATTACATTTGATAGAGAGGTTCGGTCTACTTCTAAAGACTAAATTTCAATTTTCTCCATATGTAACACAATGTTCTTTTGTTTAAAAATGAAAATATTTTCATCATAAAGGACTTTAAAAATAGCATCGTTTTAGACATAAAAAAAAAGGAAATACTGATTTTCTAATATGAACCTTTAATTCATATCCATTCTCAGCTTAATTCACTTTGCTCTGTATCTTTGTCAAACTACCCTGTCATAAACACATGATAGGTGAAATCTTGACTTTGCAGTGTTAGGTGAAAGAACATTTCTTGATAAAGGCACTGGTAACATTGCCAGCTTTTTGGTAGAGAAAGCAATAGAGCTGTCAGGAAGTTCAAAAATTATATTGTCTCTACTAGAATAACTGGAAAGAGATCATATTCACTTTTCCTCTGAGTTTTGCAGGTCACTTTGGATTTACAGTATAGCATTTTATTATAGTTTGAGAACTAGTTCATTGTTATCAAACATTTTTTCATGAAAGCAGATATGACTGGATCAAACTCTATTTCTGTGTGATTTTTCTAGGTTATGATTATGACAAAAAGTATTTAAACAGAGGGCTATTTTTCTTCTAGATTTTAGAATTTAGTGAATATACTTTTTATTTTATAAAGGAGACAGGGTTTACAGAATATCTTAAAACAGTCAGTAACTTTCAATAACCTTTTGAAAGTTGGAATCAAAAAAATTTTTAAAGACTAACTTTTCAGAAAATAACAAATATTTAGATAATGAAACTAGAGCAACATGTTCTTAAATTTGCCATATGTTCTACAAATATTGCTTGTTTTCTGTTCCAAAATATGTATATTGCTTGGAGGAAGCATTTCCTGGAAGAAATTACAACACAACGTGTGCCATAGAAGAATGTAAACATATTCTCTCTCCCTTGTTGATTTCATGACAGGCTCGAAGGTACTTAAATTATATACTGTTTAGGTAAATATATGATATTATTAATGCAGCTTAAAGTATTTTCATATAACATGATCTGATGTTTTTTAATCATGTTCTATTTCAGTGAAGCATATGTTTTGTTGTAAATCACAACAAAGAAAAATAAAGTTGAATGATATCTGTGAATTTCTATTGCCAATTGCATCTTTAATATTCAAATAATTCTCATGGAATTATTATTAACGGATGAGATCTCTGGTCCAATCCTCTAAACTTTTTGTTATATTATTATCTGTTGTGGCTGCTTAATTTACTCTGCAAATATATTTGTTTAAGACTAACCTGTATGTCAGATGCTGTTATCCATTTAATCTTGCTTATTCTCTTCAAAAAGCATAGGGTATATTAGAACAGGCATGTAATGTATATAATCACACAAGTATGAAACTTGTAATAAAATACACAGATTCCTATGGTTTAATTGCTTTTTAACAAAAATATGCAGTCTTAATTCTAACTTTATATTACCAATTTATAAAGATTTGTGAAAGATTTTCTACCCAATTGTTCAATGTTAATCTCTCTCACACAAACACAGACACACTCACACCCAAAATGGATGAATCATTTGGTTCTTTGGTAATAACAATTAAGAAATGAATTGTGAAATAATTCTTGAGGTCTTCCTACCTTACTTAATCAGAAACTGTAATCTCCCACTATAAACTAAAACATAATGAAAATACTTTATGGTAAGACAATACCATAAAATACATTTTTTATATTGCTTGATTTTTCTTATAAGAATCTTTCTAAGAGCTCAGTCTCAACTCTCATATATGTATTTCACCTAATCTTTGCACTGTGTGTGTGTGTGTGTGTGTGTGTGTGTTACTTGAAAGGTAAACTTTAGTCAGACTGATCTTGATACACATCCTGTATGTTTATTACTAGCTATGGACATTTTCACAAGTTATTTATATTTTCCAGACTCTAGCTTTCTTACCAATAAAATGGGGATAAAATGGTGATAATGATGAATACTTTGGAGAATAATTGAGAACATTATGTGAAATAATGTATGTGACATGCGACAGCAAACTATGGTGAAAAGTAGAGTCTAAATAAATGCTACTCCTTTCTCTCATCTTAAACATCTTTTTGCTTAATTATGACTTTTATTGTAGGTTAACACAACTCAATTTCCTGCTTTCCATGAACATAAAAATTGATGTCCTGCCGGTTTCAACAAACTCGGCTCTCTGTAAACTGAATAAAATATACTTAATAAAATATTGCTTTCTTTTGTGAAAAGAACACTCACAAATCCAGTAAAAGCTCCTTTATTTTTTCATTCTCTTCCTTTTACTGTCATGCAGTTCTTGATTTTGCTTTTTCTTCCTACAGACAAACTGCAATGCTAAACACATGGTAAAGAAACATTGTCTTCAAAAAAATAATGAAGTTCCAGAGAAGGAGATTGTTAATGAACAAAATTAGTTACCTATTTAACTGCATTTTTAATGAAAATTATGTAGTTACAACATTTTTTTTAAGTTAAGCTTCTTATTTTGTGTTGGAGTATAGACAGTTAACAATATTGTGATAGCTTCAGGAGGACAGGAGGGAGTAAGATTTTACATTTTGGAAACTGGTAAAAGACATACATGGTATAAACAGTGTACCAAGCGTGGAATGGGAGAGAGTAGTCAGCCTGGTACAGGCAATGAAAATGATATTGTCAGTAGAAGTTTTAAAAACAATAATAGCACTGACTAAATATCTATATTTTACTGTAATGATAGTATTTATTCAGTAACAATTTCGGTGATAAACTCTTCAACCTGAGCAGAGTACACACACCATGCTAATTAGTCAGGGATGATTGTTAAGTCCATAGTCTCAAAATATAGTTGTGGAAAGTATTTTTCTGATCTCATGTAGAAAATGAGAGTGGTCAGTGACCTATAATGTTACTAAGGTACAAGTTAGGTGACCTTATCCACAAAAATTGCTTGGGCCTTGTAGCATATTTTATAGTGACAAATAGCAAATAAGCTATTTTGAAAGAATCATATGGATCATACTAATACAATATAGGTAGATTACTTTGCTCTTGGCACATATTTTAGGCTCAATTTTTACTAATGTTTGTGTGTGTGATAGCATAGCAGAAGCTAGTTTTAGATGTAACAAAAAAAATTTTTTTTTCCAATAACAGATGATCATTGTGATTCAAGGAATGCTTCAAAAGAAAAGGGTTTGAAGAGAAGTGAATTTTTCTATTTACCATGTGACATCATTTCCAATTCATCTGCCATTTTACAGTAGTTGAAAAATGTGTAATAAATTCATAGATTAAATACCATTCTAACTAAGAATAATCAATCAAAAATGACAGCTGATTGATTTCTTTTGTAAATGAGAATATACATGTTGTTTAATTGATTTCAATATGCTTGAAAGATGATTTGAAAGTCATATATTCAAAAGAATATTGCTGCTGTTTTAGGGAGAATTTGAGAAGTTCAAAAATGAGACTCATTAACTGACGAGATCTTTTTTTCCTTTCAGGGCAAGGAAATTTATAACTTATTCATTTGGAACTCACTATGAATGCAGATAATTAGAAAAAAAATTAAGCCATGAAGAAGTCTCAGTTTTTAAATTTATCAAGAGTTTCTTCCCAGTTACTTTAGAATTTGAATCAAACTATTTTGAATGAAATATAGAATGCCTCTTCTGTAAAGAATCTGCTGCAGTGCAGGAAACCCAGGTTTGGTCCCTGGTTTGGGAAGATCCCCTGGAGAAGGAAATGACAACCCACTTCAGTATCCTTGCCTTGAAAATCTCATGGACAGAAGAGCCTGGTGGGCTGCAGTCCATGGGGTCGCAAAGAGTCAGGCATGACTGAGTGACTAACACTTACTTACTTACTTACTGATATCATGAAGAAAAATTATGACCTCCCTTGAGTACTAATGATTACAGAACCTAGGTACCATAACAGGCAAGAAACAAATCGCTCTACAATGCAGGAACATTTTAAAATAAACAGTAATACAAGAGTAAAATTCTTATTAAGAATGCAGTTTTAACCATGTTAACAGTTGTTGATTTTGATACTTAAAACTATTCATAGATCCTGGAAAGGGGAAAATTCAATTAATAGAGAATATGATGAAAGTGTAGTATTAATTGTATTATTTACAATTAAGTCATCTCTCGGAAAGAAAAAGATAAGAATTGTATTTTGGTTTCATGAGACAAGGCCTATAAATATTTTTAATTGCATTCATGATATTTGAGTAGGCTTATTACATATATCTACTCATTTCCTTATTCTAAAATATGTATGTTTGTTTATATGGTAGCCTAACACAGAAGGTCCACACTATGAATTTTTTTCCTCTGACTTGGTAATCTTGAGTGTTTACTTGACCATTTAAAAGCATAGATCATTTCTCTAGTGAACTAATTTTTATTTGAAAATCTACCTTCTTCTTTAGCCTCTATGTGTACTTTGGCCATTTGTTTCTTATTTCTATTCTTATATAATTAAGGGTGTTTAATTATACATTTTACACCCAGTTTTATGAACATTAAATGAGCTATGTGATTTCTTTGATATGTATTCAGCATTTCAAGTCATTCCTTCTCTCCTTTCTCTTGTCATCTAGCATAAAAATATTATTGTGGTTTTTATAATTCTGCAAAATAAAGTTTTAATTCATAATCTTTTTTTAAACATCATAAATATTGTGTTTATTTTAACTTTTGGAATATAAAGTTTCAATAGATAATAGATTGTATAAATTCAATTTTATAGAAGTTATTAATGATCATTTCTTAGGGTGCCAACCAAACAGATTAAAAACTTTGCTAGAGTTTATTTAAATTATGATTAAAATAATGAAATATTGTCTCTGAAATTTGACTTGTATATACGAGATTCATTGAAATCTGTTTTTACAAAATCTGAAATTTAATTTATTCAGAAATAATGAGGAGAAACAAAGCAAACACAAAAACGAACTTGGATTCTTATTGCTTCAATGAGACACTACTGCAAAAAAGCGATATTTCAAGTGAGAATCTCATTTCTGCTTATCCACAGAGTCAGGAAATTATCTGAAAGGACATACTTAGATGAACACATGAAAGGGTAAGCCGCTCAGTCATGTCTGACTCTTTGTGACTCCATGGACTATATAGTCCATGGAATTCTCCAGGCCAGAATACTGGTTGGGTAGTCTTTCCCTTCTCCAGGAGATCCCCCCAACCCAGGAATTGAACCCAGGTCTCCCACACTGCAGGCAGATTCTTTACCAGCTGAGCCAACAGGGAAGCCCAAGAATACTGGACTGGGTAGCCTATCCCTTCTCCAGGGATCTTCCGGATGAACATGTGTTTCATCACTATGATGTTGCTATTATTAAAGCTGTAATTGGTAATGTATCTTACATATTGAATCTTTAGGCATGCATTATGAAAAGCTCTAGGTCATTCTAATCTACACTCACAGAAATGGTTAGTTTTAATTGCCTTTTCAAGTAATAATTAAGCATTTGACTTATCAGTTCAGTTCAGTTCAGTCGCTCAGTCGTGTCCGACTCTTTGCGACTCCATGAATCGCAGCACGCCAGGCTTCCCTGTCCATCACCATCTCCCGGAGTTCATTCAGACTCACGCCCATCGAGTCCATGATGCCATCCGGCCATCTCATCCTTGGTCGTCCCCTTCTCCTTCTGCCACCAATCCCTCTGAGCATCAGGGTCTTTTCCAATGAGTCAACTCTTACAGGAGGTGGCCAAAGTACTGGAGCTTCAGCTTTAGCATCATTCCTTCCAAAGAAATCTCATGGCTGATCTCCTTCAGAATGGACTGGTTGGATCTCCTTGCAGTCCAAGGGATTCTCAAGAGTCTTCTCCAACACCACAGTTCAAAAGCATCAATTCTTCAGTGCTCAGCCTTCTTCACAGTCCAACTCTCGCATCCATACATGACCACAGGAAAAACCATAGCCTTGGCTAGACGGACCTTAGTCGGCAAAGTAATGCCTCTGCTTTTGAATATGTTATCTAGGTTGCTCATAACTTTTCTTCCAAGGAGTAAGCGTCTTTTAATTTCATGGCTGCAGTCACCATCTGCAGTGATTTTGGAGTCCCCAAAAATAAAGTCTGACACTGTTTCTACTGTTTCCTCATCTATTTCCCATGAAGTGATGGGGCCAGATGCCATGATCTTCGTTTTCTGAATGTTGAGCTTTAAGCCAATGTTTTCACTCTCCTCTTTCACTATCATCAATAGGCTTTTTAGTTCCTCTTCACTTTCTGCCATAAGGGTGGTGTCATCTGCATATCTGAGGTTATTGGTATTTCTCCCGGCAATCTTGATTCCAGCTTGTGTTTCTTCCAGTCCCACGTTTCTCATGATGTACTCTGCATAGAAGTTAAATACAGCCTTGACGTACTACTTTTCCTATTTGGAACCAGTCTGTTGTTCCATGTCCAGTTCTAACTGGCTTCCTGACCTACATACAGATTTCTCAAGAGGCAGGTCAGCTGGTCTGGTATTCCCACCTCTTTCAGAATTTTCCAGTTTCTTGTGATCCACACAGTCAAAGTCTTTGGCATAGTCAATAAAGCAGAAATAGATGTTTTTCTGGAACTCTCTTGCTTTTTCGATGATTCAGCGGATGTTGGCAATTTGATCTCTGGTTCCTCTGCCTTTTTTAAAACCAGCTTGAACATCAGGGAGGTCACGGTTCACGTATTTGACTTATAGCCATAGCATAAATAAACAAATAAAATGTAACAATTGTGTATAAAACAATTTCTCCAAATTGATCATTTCTGTCCTTAAGATTTCTGCTCACATATGCCAATTTATGACTTGCTAGCATTTCCCTTGGATGAGGGGTATCTTCTTACCACCACCGTTTCTGACCTTCAACGTGGGATATCTCCTCTAGGCCCTCCTGTGCCTGCCCAGCCACCACTCCTTGGGTTGCTCCTCCCGGCTGCCGCCCCTGGCCTCGGGGGCGAGGTGGCTTCTCCCAGCCGCCCTAGACCTTAGACGCGGGGTGTCTGCTCCCGGCCACCACTGGCCTCGGACGTGGGGTAGCTCCTCCCGGCTGCCGCCCTGACCTCGGATGCGGGGTGTCTCCTATCATGGCCTCTGGTCCCATTGCTTCATGGGAAATAGATGGGGAAACAGTAGAAACAGTGTCAGACTTTATTTTTGGGGGCTCCAAAATCACTGCAGATGGTGACTACAGCCATGAAATTAAAAGACGCTTACTCCTTGGAGTAGCGTATGACCAACCTAGATAGTATATTCAAAAGCAGAGACATTACTTTGCTGACTAAGGTCCATCTAGTCAAGGCTATGGTTTTTCCTGTGGTCATGTGTGGATGCGAGAGTTGCGCTATGAAGAAGGCTGAGCACTGAAGAATTGATGCTTTTGAACTGTGGTGTTGGAGAAGACTCTTGAGAGTGCCTTGGACTGCAAGGAGATCCAACCAGTCCGTTCTGAAGGAGATCAACCCTGGAATTTCTTTGGAAGGAATGATGCTAAAGCTGAAGCTCCAGTACTTTGGCCACCTCATGCGAAGAGTTGACTCACTGGAAAAGACCCTGATGCTCGGAGGTATTGGTGGCAGGAGGAGAAGGGGACGACCGAGGATGAGATGGCTGGATGGCATCACAGACTCAATGGACGTGAGTCTGAGTGAACTCCGGGAGTTGGTGATGGACAGGGAGGCCTGGCGTGCTGCGATTCATGGGGTCACAAAGAGTCGGACCCAACTGAGCGACTGAACTGAACTGACCTGAACTGAGCATTCCCTTTGACAACTTTAACAGCATACAAGTAGATTTCTTAACAGAACACAATAAGAAGTGTTAGTGATTGGATCTTTTAAAATTAAAATAGAAAGTAAAATGGCTAGTTTTAGTCTTATACATTATTTCACCAAATTACTCAGTCTGACTCCATACCAATTTTAAACTATCCAAATAAAGATACTTTTATCACTTGGAGTATTATTTTTTCGTCTAAAGTAGTTTTCAGAGATACCTTTCTAAGTAAGCTATCATCAGTGATTAACCAGACTCTCAAAGTTATAGAGAAGTTGATTAACAGCCTCAGTGTGTGATCCACAGTCAGCTAGACAATATTTGCATTTGTATGAACATTAGCTACAGTTAACACCTGAAGAGAGTCCATTTTGTTTTGTGTGAGATCAAATTATTGTAAAATTCTTTCATATATCTATAGTAAAAGGCTTGTTTTTAATCCTTTCTTATTACTCAATTTTCTCCATTTTTAGTTAATACAGATGTAATTATGCTTTATTATTCAGAATCCACCTTCTCAAATCTAGGAAAACAGCTTTTTTTGTGAACAAAGAATTTTCTTCAGGCCAAGCCCTAGACTTTGGTTTAAATATCCTCATTTCTTTCAGTAGGTTTGAAATGATAACATTTTCAGGATTTTTCTTATTCCATCTGGCTTTTTCTGAATTCAACAAACTTTAATCACGTGGTATATTTTTGGTGACAGTTATTTTACTCAAATGGGGTTAACGAAGACTCTCTTTCGGAAGGGTGTTGAAAATTATGTACCACTCTCAGAAGTACAGCATGATAGACTGCATAGCCAGGGCATAGGATAGATGTATTTAAAGAAAAGATCCAAAGCCTCTTTCCTTAAAATATTATTGTAATAGCCTATTCAGATTCTGCTTAAAATTATAAATTATTCATTAAAACTATCAGCAAGTCTTTAACATTCTTTATATCAGATATGTATAATGTATAATAGTAATTAATATGCAAAAATTAGAAGGAAAAAAAATCAGCTTTTTAATCACGTGTGACTATGTATAATTCCAAATATATTAATCTCAGATTTTCTTTCTGTTACTCAGGAATTTAACCAGGAGCAAGGAGAGATGGCACCGATGGTTGAACGTCCAGTAGCTGCCTAATCCCACCAAGCTATTCACCAATTCTGCCCCTTCAGTACTCCAAAATGATCAGGGGACTGGAAAAATTCCCCACTGGCCTACTGGAGGGACTTTCCCCACTCTAGCACATGTACACACCTCACCCCATCATGTCCTAAGACAATCTTTGGCTGCCATTAAATGTCCATAAATATTCTATAAATACATACATCTAATTATAACAGACTGAACTATGAAAAGGACATGCACAGTAGAGTCTATTGTGATATAACCTGCAACTATCAATTAAGAGGGCTTCCCTTGTGGCTCAGCTGGTAAAGAATCTACCTGCATTGTAGGAGACCTGGGTTTGATCCCTGAGTTGGGAAGATCCCCTGGAGAAGAGAAGGGCTACCCACTCCAGTATCTGGCCTGGAGAATTCCATGAACTGTATAGTCCATCAATTGAGACTGCCAGTCAATGACCTCCTGGGTTATGCAAACAATCTTACCTTAAAAACTCTGCACCCAGCCCTCTAGGGCCATGCCTCTATTGGATTGGCTGACCTCTCTCTTAAGATGTTCTCTCTGTTCTCTCCTTGTGTGGGTGCTCAGTTGCTCAGTGATGTCCGAGATTTGTGACCCTACTGTAGACTGTAGCCCACGAGGCTCCTCTGTCCATGGGATTCTCCAGGCAAGAATACTGGTGTGGGTTGCCAGAACTCTCTTGCAACCAGTAAGACTGCAGATTCTTCTTTGTGTCCTTGGGGCTTCCCCGGTGGCACTAGTGGTAATAGACCCTTCCTGCCAATGGAGGAGATGTAAGAGACATAGGTTTGGTCCCTGGGTCAGGAAGATCCCCTGGAAGAGGGCATGCAAGCACAAGAACCAGGGTCCACAGTAGGAGGGGTCTGCAGACTGTCTTCTGCTACCATTATTTACCCCCTGAGTTTGGATCTCTACAGTTGAGATTCCTCCAGTATCAGACTCTGTGAAATCATCTTTGCAATAGCTACCAGAACAAGAACATTTAATTCAATCACATGACTAATTAGATAAGGATTTCAGAATTGCCATCTGACTTGGCCAAGTCTTTGATAAATGTTCTTATCAATGCCTTTTCTGGTCTACTCTTTCTATAAAATATTAAAAGAAAATGAATAATGTACCTTGTAACACTTTTCTATGAGTGTACTTTTAGTTAGTCAAAAAACCAAAGCAAAACAAAAACAAAGCTATGTTTGGCAAGGTCCTCTACCTCTGTAAAATAATTCAATTATCATATAGCCAAAGATTTTATAAAAGCTTTCCCGCTAATAGTTTTGAACATAATTATTCTTTCCATTCCACTAGAAGAGTTATGGAGGAAGTCTATATTTCAGTGATAAATTGAGCTTTTTGCCCACTGAAGTGAAAGAAGATACTGGAAGGTTATTTGTGGCAACTGAGTCACAGATAGTGTGCATAATTGCCAAGGTTCAGACACTAAAACTAATAAGTGGTAGAACTGAAACCCAATCCAGATTTTATTAGTTCCAGAGTCTGTATTCTTTCTCTGATACTTCATTATGAAGATCAGGAGTCTTACAATGAGGAAAAAATTAGATATTTTTGTCAAGAAAATCAATTATGCATGTGATCAAAATGAGTCAGATACGCAACTAGGTCACTATCAATGTAGAGAAAATCATAGGGATAGTGGAAAATTGAAAACAATTTCACATTTTACAATGAGCAAATTTGATGACATGACAATGAACTGGGCATTTTAAAACATAAGTTGCAAGGAATATAATCTGGAAGAAGAGGGTAAATGTACACATTAAAAGAGATGTAGGGTGTCAACTCTTTCTTTGTATGAACTATACAGGAAGAAGCAGTTGAAAAATAGACAATTAGGGAAATCTGAGAAATGAATTAAGTGGTTGATTATGTTTAGGAAATTGTTAATTTAGAAAATTTGATAATATTGAGTTTATATTTTAAAAAATGGTTCTATAATTCTTAGAGATTTCCATGAAATATTTATTGATAAATTTATTTGGTGCCTTGGCAGGTGGTTAATTAGAAATAAGATTGGCAGTAAGTGCATACAAGTAAACCCTTTATGCCTTTCTACGTTATTGTATTCAGAAACTTTATTCATAAGTTAATAACTTTTAAAAGTATCTTTGTAAGTATCTTTGTTTATAGAAATATTGAAAAGTTCTTTATGTATTTATTTCTAAAAATATATATCAATCTTGTGATATAAAAAAGGATGCCATCATCTTACTGGGTAACATTTATAATTTGTTGAACAATACCAGTATTTCTTAACTTGCACTGTATTTCTACCACATTCCATATGTTTTGGTAACATAATCAAAAGTTTTAAAAAAGGGCGTTTCAAAGCCATTTTTAATCAATGATAATATTTCCATTAGTAAGGATTTTATAGCAGAGATATGAAGTCACAGTCTTTTTTGGTTTGGTGGGGGTGTCAGATATTCTGTCTACATTGTCTATTATTAGAATGAATGTCAACACAGAGGGAATGATGTTCATGCTGTCACCAGGCGAATGCTTAGACTACATCTGAACATTATTTTTCAGGAAGAATTGTTCAATGATTTGATCACTTGTCAGAAGCGTCTCACTGAAGGATCTTGCAAAGACTTCAGTCTTCTTTTTTTTCCATCTGGAAAACAAAGAACAAAGACCTCATTCTTCAGTATGGTGTATTGAAACCCATGCATTTTACAGAAATCCTTCTGAATATTAAAACTATATTGAATTTGCTTTACCTTTTTGCTACCTCCATCATTCTCATTACCAATTTTGTTATTGTTATTATCCACAGGCTTATCCCAATTTGTTCAAATTTTGGAAGGTGGAGCAGGGGTTGCTTAGAGGGAGTTGTTATATAATTGTATGCTGAGAAACTTTATGTAACCAAGTTATATAGCAGACAATACTGATGAATATACTGCAGAGAATATTTTATGCAGCTGGTATCCACAGTAGTATATCTACAATTTCCCTTAAATTTGCCTTCAGTCATTGAATGAGCCACACTGTAGCTGAAAGAGAAACTTCAAAATACACTACCTCTGAAAAAGATGTCATAATATGATAACTACTCCCACCTCATAGGAATGTTGGGTAAACAAATGAGTTAATTGATGTGAAAAATCCCTTGAGCATTTCCGAAGGCAGGTGCAAAAAGGGACCAATTTTTTTATATTGTTTTAATAGAGTTTAGGAGATGCATGTGATTTTATATATTGATATATCTATATCTATATATATGATTAATTATAGAAAATGAAAGATAATTTATTTCTGTATTTATATTTCTATATAATGGCAGCATAGAAACCACTGCCATTCTACACTTTTCAAGTTTTTCATATGAATAATGAATGAATACATTCTTGTGTTGGTTGTTTCATCTTTATACTTGTTATTATTATTTTTTTTCAGATGGAGAAGACACTACGTACAATTGCACAGACTTGGAAACTATCAGTATATTTGGCAAGTAAGAATTGGAGATTCAGATCCAACTCCTTCCCTTTTAACTCATCAATATAAAGATCTAAATATGTATATTTTCTTAATAGATAAATAACATTTGAATTAACATACAATTAGCCACAACACTTGAAACTTTACATGCAGAATTAGACTTCTTTTGAATAAAAGAAATGTTTATTATATTATTTGTAAATAGTTTTATAAAATATCAGTTTGGGCCAATAGTTATGTGTATAGAAAATTATACTATAATTACCAATTCATAAATATAATGATGATTTTTAGAAGGCAAATTCTTACTTTAGGCTAAACATTAACAGTAAAAGACTCTGCACTCCCTATAGGTTACCTTTAAATAATATATTTGTTAACGTTTTGTAGAACCATCTCACTTCAATTTAGTTTTGTGTTCATTTCCTTACCCAAAATTACTTTAAAAGACATATATGAAACTTTTTTACACTGACATGTAAATTATTAATAAAACTTTTTAAGGGAAGTTTGCATATTAAAAGATCTCTAAAACTTAACCTTGTTGCCCTGGATCAGTGGTCAGCATTTCCTACTATATGATTACAATTTAATCACTAGGGGAGAGCTAAATTGGAGCACTGGCAAAAATTAATACTTCTGAGAACTATCATCTACTCTCTTGAGATTTAATTCTTACAGAATGTTTTTATATTTGTGGAATGCAAAGGATGCATGAGTTCCTACCAACGTGAGTAGAGGTCAAAACACTGCAAGACATACCTTGAAATGTCAGAATACCATGCAAGTATATAAGAGTGTATAAGAGATTCCAGAGAAGGGTGAAAGCATCTATTTTATTTTATTTATTTAATAAAATTTTAGAGTGGTATTGGATTACTCAACAGTATCTAAGAAATTTGGAATAAAAATACCTTAAAGTTCAGATGAAAGTTTATTTCAAATTTCCAGTTCCATTTTCAGGAATCTAAACAATTAATAGATGGCAGAATTTTCAAACATATGGGGCAAAAAGAAGAAAAAAATTCTCTATAGCTTTTTCATGAGAATAGAATTTGGGGACCTGTCAGATAGACGACTTTAGTATTCTCACCAAGATTAATGAATGACAAATTCAGGTAGGAGTAACTACCTAGCTCCTAGCTTCTTTCTTTTTAAACATTTTGTCATGACTTTCATTCCTCAATTAGTAAGACAAGTCTATTGTGTTTAAACCTGCGTCTATCCATAAGTGGGAGAGGAAGAAGCTTCCTACCTGCCTCTGCCCCATGGTTATTTAAATGAAAGAGGAAAATATCCTTAGAAGTAAATTGGAAATAAATGTCCACCATCCCTAGAGTCTTTTTCACTTGCCCTTCAAATGATTGTCCTATATTTAAATCCAAAGACTTTAGTTTTATAATATACATACTTTAGGAAAGAGTGACCTTTGTCAGGGGTAGGGGACAGTTGGCAAATTCATACTAAATTTGGATAATTATGAGAAGCAAATTTGCAAAGACATGATCTAGACTT
>SJXQ01006140.1:416024-470231 GCA_006408695.1 Aepyceros melampus
CTGGGGATAGGCAGCTCTTTAAATAAGAGCTATTGGGTTTTTAATGAGCCAGTAAAATCAACCCAACCAAACCAAGCTAAACAAAACAAAATCATGTCAAAACCTGTCACCAGTCCTTAGGCACAGGGAACAGGACAATTGTCCTATTTACTGTGTCAAAGGAAAGTGTGCTATTTGACCTAACTTGTTCAATTCATGAAGGTGAGCAAATAGGGATTTTTTCCCCTTTCTTTCTTCTTTACAGATTACATTTTCTGTATTTTCTAACAACAATATGGGTTATGTCATGTAACCCATTAATATCTGTAGCTATTTTACACTTAGTTGGTTTGAAATACTAATATGTCATTACCTAATGAAATTAGCATTTTTATTCTGGCCATTTACTGATACAACCATCACCATTGCTTCATACCACTTCTGTATAAATACGACACCTACATGATTTTTAAAGATAAAAATCAACATTCAAATAGGATTCTCTTTATTTAAATAAACTTATTAGAAATTTAAAGCAGATGAAGACGGTTTCAATGAAATGAATAAATAATTAAGGCAAATCTGTATACTTGTCAGGAGCTCCATATTAAGAATCAGGTGAGGGGAGACAGTCTTCTGACAGAGCTGTCATTTTTTTAGTTAAAGTTAATGTTAATTTTTTTTAAAATCCTGATGTTCTTTTCAAGTTTACTTGATCAAACCAAAAGCCAAAAAAAGAAGCTGCCAGATAACTTACACAGGTAATAATCAGAACCTTTAATCACACATAAAAAGAGCCATTCAATTCTATGTATTGCAAAAATCATCAGCTGGTTGGGAAGGCAGGTTTTTGTACTTCAAGCAGTTTTAATCATTGATCAGGTTGTGAAATAAAATAACAGATTGCATTTTACAAACTGGTCACTAGCAATGCCTCGTCAGCAGACCTAGACAATAATCCCTGAGTGTTGTAGGACTGCAGCCGTTAATAACCTGGCTTGTTAGTTGAAAGCTGGCAAAGTCTCAAGCATTTAAGAGGATTACTGCTATAAACCATATTAATTTTTTCCCCTAACATTCAAGTCCATAGTGATGAAGAGCTTCTGTAATAGAAATAGTGAAGTCAAACACATAGCAGAACCCTCTGCAATTCCTTTTTGTTTAGTGACTGATTTTACAAGAGAAAAATAAAAGTCAGGCTTCATTGTACTAAATTGGAATATTAATGTTTGGTGAAATAATTTTGAATTGCAAATCCTGCCAAATAAAATAAGACATTACTATAGAGAAGCTTGCCAAAAAGGATGTATTTCTAATAAGACTTTTTCAAACAGACTTTTTAAAAAATTAGCTTCTCACTCACTATAGAAAGAATTAGGCAAAAAGCCCAATAAAATCAAAGCTTCCAACTTTTGACCTCAAAGAAATGTGTCAATCTTGTGTTAGAGGCAACAGTACGTGGGTTAAGAGTTTAGACTCTGAACCTGACTACCTGGGTAGAATTCTGATTTTATCACTTTAGGCTACTTGTTAGTAATTACATCATCTCTCTGCACCTCAGTTTCCTCACCTGTATAGCAGATCATAATAGCACCTAACTCTAGGCTGTAATAATGATTACATGATTTAATATTTGAATAGTTCATTAAACAGTGCCTGGCACATCAAAATGCTGTGTAAAGTTTGTAAAAATAATGTTATAAATTAATGAATTTCAGAGCTATAATGAATCAATAAGTTTCACTACATTTGACCTTTGGTGTAGAAGACAAAGCCTACATTAGAAAATAGCTGTTCATTGAAAAATTCTTAAGCAGCTGGTGTTTGCAGATAAAACTTAAGATAAATATGAATCCATACACTGCTGAAAATGACACACTTGAAATTATTTCCATGTAGTCACAGTTATTTTAAGTTCATTAGTCAGAACTTTTGAGGATGTGCATTCAGAAAACAGGAAAACTCTTAAGGAAAATATTATATGTTCGTTGTTCTCAACATTAAGGCTTTGCTCAACAGAACATTATTTTGTGAAGAGTCAAGCTCATAAAGAGTCAGAATATCAGAAATCTTTTCATTTAAAGATGCTTAAGAAACACCAAAGGACCTTGCTGGAAAATGTAACCTAGGCAATTCTAACTCAGGTGACTTGTCATCGAGTCCATTAATCTGCATTTTAACAAGAGTCTTAAGTTTTTTCCAAGTTTCTCTTGAGAACAAATTTTTTAGAAACAATTTAGTTGAATACTCCTGCTATGGGCTTCCCTGGTGAATCAGATTCCACAGAATTTTGCCAGAATCTAATTGAATGAAATGGATAAGGGGCCAGAAGGTGGACAATGAAAGAGATAAAATGAAACATGTGATAGTATACTGTTTGTTCATGTTCAGATTTGTTCAAGAGTATATGTATCTATACTTATACTTCCCTGGTGGCTCAGTGATAAAGAATCCACTTGCCAATGTAGGGAATGTGGGTTCAATCCCTGGGTCAGGAAGATCACCTAGAGAAAGAAATGCAACCTACTCTAATTTTCCACTGGGAAATCCCATGGACAGAAGGGTCTGGTTGGCCACAGTCCACGGGGTCTCAAAGAGCTGGACACAACTTATCAACTAAAACAACAACAATAGGTATCTATGTTAGGTTATTTCATACTTCAGTTCAGTTCAGTTCAGTCGCTCAGTCGTGTCTGACTCTTTGCGACCCCATGAATTGCAGCATGCCAGGCCTCCCTGTCCATCACCAACTCCCAGAGTTCACTCAGACTCACGTTCATCAAGCCCGTGATGCCATCCAGCCATCTCATCCTCGGTCGTCCCCTTCTCCTCCTGCCCCCAATCTCTCCCAGCATCAGAGTCTTTTCCAATGAGTCAACTCTAGGCATGAGGAGGCCAAAGTATTGGAGTTTCATACTTAGAGTTCTTTTAATAATAAAATATTTGCTTAGAAGAGAAGCTAAGCATTAAATAACCAATCAATACCTGAAAACTCATTTGGTGTATCTAACAAAGAGATACCCAAGAGCGCATACTTGAAATCTATATGTTTTGCACGAACATATTCAATGATCTTACTGAAGTCATATTAGAGTTTTTTTGAAGATATTTCCTCAATGATACAAAAATGTTAATTTGTAAGCTTTGTTTCACTTAGTGTCCCAATTATTTGTAGCAGCTATTTTCAATGAAAGGCATTTTGTCACATAGAGACAGCTTTCATGGATGTGACCAGACAGTTCTTCATAGTTCAAATATATAACATTCTCAATTTAATTAGTTTGACAGAATTTAAATAATACCTGTTGACATTTTTCAGTGTTTATTCTGCTTAGATGTGCCTTGTAGTATCATAATTTATCTTCATAACAGTCTTAGGAAATGGTTATTGTTACCTCTTCTGCTTTGTAGATCAAATAACAGTCTATAATAGATATAATAATCTGTTCAAGGTTACCCAGGTCATAATGGACAGAGCCCAGTTTCAAGCCCGTTTCTCTTTGACAGACGAGAACTTCCTTGCCTCTTCCTCATGCCTTACCCATGCCTGTTTTCCATCTACCTATTCCTGAGTTATACTCTTTTATAATAAACTCCTGATGTAGTAAGCAAAATGTTTTTTTTTTTTTTCTGAATTTTGTGAGCTGCCCCAGCAAATTAATCAAACCTGAAGAGGGAACTATTGGAATCTCTAATCTATAGCAGATTGATCAGAAGCACAGGTGACAATCTGGACTTCTGAAGTAGGGCTGAGGGTAGTGGAGCTGGGGTCGAGGTATTGAGGCCTTAACTTGTAAAATCTAATGCTACCTCTAGATAGACAGAGTTAGCACTTACTTGAATTGTAAGACACCTATCTGGTGACAAAGAATTGTTAGGTGTGGAGAAACCACCTGTATTTGAATAAAGTTTTATTTCTGTATAATTTTTTCAACTATACTCTGCCAGTAGATATTTATTTCTGGCAATGCAAGGTAGTGGCGGAAAGAGTCTGAACTTTGAAATCAGAAGAGCAAGATGAAAGCTTTCATTTTGTCACTTACTATGTGACTAGGGCCAGTTAATTCACTGAACTTTTGTTTTACTTGTAAGTTATGAGTAATATCCAACTCAAAGTAACATTGCTATGTGTATTTGTTCATAATATATGTACAGTGATCTTAAACAATCAGTGTTCATATGTAGGTGCCATCCATTTATCAAATGGTGAATTCTGAATTCAAAATTCTATTTTGATTTATTTATTTGCATTTCAGAGACTGTGGGATTTACTGTATTTTATATCAGTTGTGTCATTTACCATTTCTTACATTAATTTGTTAAATATTATAGAAATTTTGATACTTTTCACCTTCCTAGAAGTTCCAGTTACTTTATTTGGGTCACTTTGATGGGTACTGCTTCAGTATTAAGAACTTTAAGTATGATTATTAAGGCCAGAAGTGTGTATGTGTGCATGTGTGTCTGTGCAAGTGCACATTTGTACTTATTTGTCTAAAATGGGAAAACCTAGTCAGAAGTATATTTTCAAATTTATTTAGAGCTTAGTGTCCTATACTTGAGCATTTATAAATGTTTATTAACAGGAATGAACAGATATCTTTCATATGTTCTCATTTTCAAGAACTATTTGGCCTTGCATAAATTCAAAAATATGTAACACATTTTAAATGTTCTCATAATTATCTTATAGTTTCACTCATCATTATGTAAAAATAATCTCCCTGCTGTTTCTTTAACTAATTTCTAATACTGAACAATATTTTTATCACATATATTAATCAATCTTTATTAATATTTCTGTGGTGGAATGATTCATGAATGAACTTTCTTCTTTCAACATACACAGTAAAATTTATCACAGTATATGGATAAATATCATATATATATGCACATTGCAAATCAAATTGAAATTCTTTTTCTCCAGTATCTAATTTCAGAAATTATTGATAACTCTATTTAGAAAAATATTAAATACAACTGAAATAATAAAGGTTATTGGTAGTTATAGAGTTATAATGTAACCTTTCACTTCTTAGCTGGAGGTCAAATCTGATTCTATCAATTGAATATGATTATTGTACAGATACATTTTATCTAAAATTATGATGCTTTACTGATTTAAATGCAGTTACATGTGTTTTCCTTTTCCTAGGGATTCTAGCACATAAAAAAAGATTAACTCTGTGTCAATAAAAATGTTTCCTTGTAAATCAATTTATAAAACATTTAATAAGCTATGTGTCATGACAGATTAATATGCGGTAGTTAAGAATCAGATTACCTTGAACCTGCAAGTCTGAAAAAATAATCAAGCAATATATGGAAATATTCTGTGGAGCAGAATCAAAACTTCAGTTAGGTCTGTGGATTAGTAATGACATCTTTAGTACTAGTTTAAGTATAGAGAATCTAAATTCTCAGCCATCTGCTCTTTTGGATCTGTTTTCTAAGAACTGCTGACATGATAGCTAACAGATTAAGAAGCTTTATTCAGCTTGCTGTGACCTAGTATGTGACAGTATTGATATATCCCAATATGAAGTGGCTCCAGGAAAAATCAGGATATTATAATGCACATTAAATACACCTATGAGGAAAACTAGTGAAATAATATCACTTGAGATAGGCTTTCCATCATTTTTAAAATTTTTTCCCCAAAGACAAAGTAAATCCAAAGTTACTACGAAATAATTGTTTTTCATGCTGTTTTTTAAAGTGTGTTGACAAGCTGCTGTTGTTTTATAATGAAAGCAGAGCTAAATTTCTACAGTCCTACATTCTATAGGATGTGGTAAGATTCATTCTATACTTTTCTCTTCCAGAGTAAATTTAAATTAAAGGACGTGGGACAATGTCTGTCCATGGAAATTATTAAGAGGATGGTTTTTGGCTAAATTTCACATGATTGATGTTATGAAACAAAATCAGTCCTCATCGTCAAGTAAAATTAAATGCCCAACCATTAGTTATCTGAAGAAGATAATAAAATATGCTAATTCACAAGGGACAGTATTTTTGCTATTAAAATGAATTAAGGAAAAGATTAATAAGCACTTTGAATTAATTTGGCATCAAAATAACTGACATATAATTGACATATATATTGCTATAGTTATATAGATATATTGTTGGTTTTATATATCTATCTATAGATATAGACATAGACATATATAGTTGTAAGTATACAGAGATAGTGAAACTGAGACTCCAATACTTTGGCCACCTGATGCGAAGAGCTGACGCATTTTAAAAGACCCTGATGCTGGGAAAGATTAAGGGCAGGAGGAGAAGGGGACCACAGAGGATGAGATAGTTGGATGGCATCACTGAAATTATTGGCATTAATGGCAATAATGGACCATGAGTTTGGGTAGACTCTGGGAGTTGATCACGGATAGGGAGGGCTGGCGTGCTGCGGTTCTTGAGGTCACAATGGGTTGGACATGACTGAGCAACTGAACTGAATTGATACATAGATAGATAGAGACAGAGATTTAAATAGAAAGATCACAAGCATTCATAGTTGTATATTTTCTGTTTAACTGTCAGAAGGCCTGACAGAATTGAGCTATCATTGTATATTTGGTGACTGAATTAACAGCATAGGAAGATTAATATCCATATATTTTGACTCATAGCTAGTTCTCTTTTTCCCACTTTATATCCATTAAATTCATTCCTATATAACATGATAGAATTTGTTTCCTGGTTGAAATGTATGCCTCTTTGCTTAAGACTGTGAAGGTAGTCTGTTGGTCAAAGAAGATAGAAGACATTGTTCTTACTTCTATTTGAAGAGATTATTAAGTAGAAATTAGAAGACATAGTCTTGTATTTGCCACTAAAAACTGTTTTTTTTTCTTCCTGGAATTAAGATTATTCCTTTGTGCCTCTGTTTCTAAACCTCTGAAACAGAGATAATCTTAGCATCTACAAAGTAGAAATCTTATAAATATCTGATATCATATACAATGGTATTTTCACAGAGTAAACACTGACTAAATTTTCACTCTTAACAGTTCCTGCATTAAGAAATAAGAAAACTGAGAATCTGTAAGTATGGAATACTGCTTTTTTTTTTTCTTTTGTTTACCATGTATAAAATAGATAACTACTGGAAATACTGCCTTATATTCATTCACTTACTTTGAAGCTTTTATATGCTTTTGTTATAGTCATCCTCTCATTCTGCCATTACAACCCTCTCTCCAGTGTCCTCTATATCCACTAACCACAGATCATGTATCAGTGGACATAGATTTTTAGACTCAGAAGGACAGAATAGGAGTTCTTTCTCACAGATGCTGCCTCCATATTTGTTTCTACTACTTCATTATCAGTAATATGTTTTACAGCTCTATAACACTGCCAGCTTAAAAAGAAAACATATGTTTTGCTTACATATTATTTTTAATAGTAAGTATGTAAGTTTTGACCTAGAGGAAGCAAACTTGTATGTTTAATAAAACAGTCAAATTTGCCTTTCTTATGTGTAGTTTGTAGGCTGATCACTTACTATGCATGCAAAACTCAAGTATCATTGGAGAATAAAAACACGTGTTAAAATTCTGGTAAGAGACATATCTATAGTCAAATTAATTATATAGAAGACATTTAACAACAAAATGAGTAACATTTATTTATACATAGAAATATTATTTCTAAAATGCATCATGTTCATCTTCAGAAAAAGTCATCAAAATTATGAATCCAATCCAGTTTCCCTAAGGAAGTGTATGCCTATTGTTCAGTTTTTAATATCACTTTCCTAAAAATCAAATAAAAAGAGACTTCTGATTAAGATTGCAGGTGCTCTAAGTCATTACAGTCATGTCTGATTCTTTGTGACCCCATGGATTGCGTAGCCTGCCAGGCTCTTCTGTCCATGGGGATTTTCCAGACAAAAATACTGGAGTGGGTTGCCATGCTTTCTTCCAGGGGACCTTCCCAAACCAGGGATCAAACCTGGGTCTCCTGCATCTCAAGCACAGTAAGAGACCACATTTATCCTAATTCTTATGCGACTGAAAAAAATGACAAAACATATAGTGCTATGCTCTTCAAGCATGGAAAAACTGGCAATGCAAAGCAGTGGTCTCTGAGAGAAGAAAGCAAACACTGTGAGTCTACATGCCCCAGTTGATTTCCTGGGGAAATTTCTAAACCACAACTAAGGGATGGGAAAACAAGTAGAGCATAATGATCTCCCTGAGTATAGAGATTAGAGATGGGAGGCCTTAAGGATGAAGAGGTTACAGGTCACAAGAAAAAATAACCAAGAGGAGATAGCTACAGAGAAAGTGCAAGAGGTCCATTCTGAGTCTTCAGCTATGAATAAATTTAAAGCACTAGAGTAAGAAGACAATATGGACTATATAGCCCGCCAGGCTTCCATGTGTTTCACTATCTCCCAGAGTCTGCTCAAACTCATATTCATTGAGTCGGTAATGTCATCCAACCATCTCATTCTCTGTCACCCTCTTCTCCTCCTACCTTCAATCTTTCCCAGTATTAGGGTCTTTTCGAACTTATGTTATTTTCTTTATTTTTTACTTTTTCTTCTAGGCCAATTTCTAACACACCAAAATCTAGAAGATAATCATAATATTGCTGGTTGTTATAGGCTGCTTTTTTTTCTCATATTTTTATTCAGTTTATTCATTTGTAAAACGTGGATAATAATATTACTGTAAAAATAAGATGATACAAAGATAATAAATGATTAATAAAATGCTTTAATAGGTGCCATGAATATAATGAGTGCTATATATTTTTACTATTATTACTTAAAAGTATATTTGTAAAGGATAATTTAAGAAGGAACTGAAAGAAAAAGCTGAACAAAGAAAATGTAGTTTAAAGAAATTGGAGGCCTGGCAAAAGCTTTCAGTGGAACTTCATAACTTTCAGAAAATTTTTACTATCAAAGTCATCTAATCAATCTAAACACATAGAATCAATATGTTCACAACCTTCTTTAATGTTTTCTAGTCACATTGCTTGAATTTTCATATAATTCACTCAGTAAAATTGGCAACAACAACAAAAATTAGAAATAGTACAAGTCATCATAGATACTTTGAAATAAAACCCATTCAAAAATCAATGTGTCTACTTTAAATAACACAGTGTAGTTCAAGGGAATTGCTTGGTAGAAAGTTTGGTAGAAAGTGAACATGGGATCATGTATTCAAGAGTAAATACCTGTTTATTGTTTTTAAGGCATTTAGTGAATTGAGAATAAGGAAAAAGATGAGCTATTGTTCAAAATTCTTAGCCTAACTATAGTGAAAATACTGAAAAGTGATATCAACAATTCTATACTTTTTTCTGGTTTAATATTTCCTTTCTTTTTATTCTCATACTTGATTTTAGAATAGCTTTATCCATCATGTTTACAAAATGGCTTTTTTCCAACATTGGAGTTCTGAGAAATCATTTGTAAGGCCAGGCTAGCTGTGAGGAGAGGCCAACTCCTGGCAACACTGAGGCCTGATGGACTGCACCAACCACTTACCAGTTTGACTATCTCTTCATGGCTGCTTTCCTTTTTTTTTTTTTTAATTGGAGGATAATTGCTTTAAATTGTTTTGCTGGTTTCTCCTGGGCAACAGCATGCATTAGGTACAAGTATACATATATCCCCTTCCCCTTGAGCCTCCTTCCTACCAACCCCTCATTCCACCCCTCTAGATTATCACAAAGCACCAAACTGAGCTCCCTGTGTTATACGACTGCTCCTCACTAGCTATCTATTTTATACAAGGAAGTGTATGCATGTCAATGCTACTTTCTCAACTTATCTCACCCTCTTCTTCCCCCTCTGTGTCCACAAGTCCCTTCTCCATGCCTGTGTCTCTATTCCTGCCCTACAAATAGGTTCATCAGTACCATTTTTATAGATTCCATATATTTATGTTAATATATCATATGTGTCTTTTCTCTTTCTGACTTACTTCACTCTGTAGAGCAGACTCTAGGTTCATCCACCTGACTATAACTGACTCAAATTTGTTTCTTTTTGTGGCTGAGTAATATTTCACTGTATATACATACAAAGCTTCTTTATACCTTTATCTGTCAACGGACATCTAGGTTGCTTCCATGTTCTGGCTATTGTAAATAGTATTTCAATGAAAATTGGGGTACATGTGTCTTTTTGAATTATGGTTTTCTCAAGGTATATGCCCAGTAATGGGATTACTGGGTCATAGGTAATTTTATTTCTAGTTTTTAAAAATAATCTCCATATTGTTTTCCTTTGATACTTATGATTCTTTGACTTCAAATAGATTACATTTTAAAGAAAAAGTTCAAATTTTCAGTTTTATAAGTGGCCTAATTTGATGAGAGATCTACCAGTCTTCTATAATATTTCAGAAAAAATATCTCTGTTGCCTGAGATTTTTGATAGCAAGTGAGAATGTGTGTATTATTCTATGAAAAACACTGATAATTTGGTAACTGTGATTAATAGTCACAATTAGATTCAACAAAGAGATTTTGATTCAATGGATTATCAAATTTGTTTTGAAGTTAACACAATATCTAAGCTGTGTTATAGATGGTTTTTGTATAATCATGATGATTCATTTGTCCTATTTCATGTAAACAGCTTCAAAGCATTTATTTGAAAAGTGGACAGGTAAGATAGTGTTTATGAGCTTAGATTCTACAAACTACAGGAAAGATTAACTAGAGTTTGGCTTCTAATAGATGTATGAACTTGAATATAATCATTTAACATCCTTAAGCCTTATTGCCAATTTGTAAAATAATATCTATTCTGTAGAGTTATTATAAGAATTGAATAATATGATGTCTTGGCTTAGATTTTATTATATCAGAAGCACAATCTGAAACAGGAGTTCTAACAGAAGTTTATTTGGGTGTAATTGCAGGAAACTTGATACAAACAACAAGAGGGTATATGAAGTGAGACAGAGATGAAAAATAGCCTAATAAGTTTGTTTTATCTAGAAATGAATACTGAGGTTTAGGAGGAGCTTAGTCCAGCTGTTCTGAACAGGAATCCTCTTAGTTATTCCTCTGAAAGGGGAAGACCTGGGGTGTTATTTGAGGCATGTTATAGTTTGTGTGGGGTGGGTTTCCTGGGTGGCTCAGTGGTAAAGAATCCACCTGCAGTGCAGGAGTCACAGGAGAAATGAGTCCAATCCCTGGGTGGAGAAGATTCCCTGGAGGATGGCATGGCAACCCATGGCAACCACTCCAGTATTCTCACCTGGAGAATCCCCATGGACAGAGGAGCCTAGTGGGCAACAGTCCATAAGGTTGCAAAGAGTCAGACACGACTGAAGTGATACATTATGTGTGTTTGTAGTAATGAGGAAGGTTAATTCCCAAGCAATTTCTTTCTCTCTGAGTTGGCTCTGGCCCAGAAAATGTCCCAGGCACAGAGATGCAGGTGAACTCTGGCCGGTGTGTCTGAGTCAGGGCAGAGGATAACTGAAAGTACCTGCTTTCATTGCATCATCCAGTGTTTCACAGGCATAGAGAAGTAATAAATAAATAAAAAGTAGCTTTTGCTATGGTTTCATAGATTCCTTGGTAAACTCCTCTTGGAAATGGAAGTACAAATAGGATTTATTTCAGAGATCCCCTGAGAGATTTCAATGATAGAATACAAATACTAATAGTATCTGGCACAGTTAAAGGCTATTAAACTTTTTTACTCATATGCTATCACTTTTTTATATCAAGATATGAATTTAAAAACCATAGTCTTTCCTATAACATGTCCTAAACAATTTAACCTAATTAAGGAGAAAATAATTTAATTTATTAACATATTAGCATAATACCAGAAATTTATAGATCAAATGGCAATGTATTTTCACTATAATTCTTGGTCAGTATTGTTATGTTAACCAAGGCTTTGGATTTGACACCTGAATGTACAGCAAGAGAAAAAAAAAAAAATTCTCAAAGCTTTTCAGCAAGAATTATCCTAGCTAAAGTTCTCTTGTAGATGCTATAATGTCCAATACTTTCCAACAACTTTCAACTAAAAAGTAGTTGAAGAAAATTCCTGATCATACAGGTATAAATTATTCTAATTTAAAAATTGAAATTATCTCCCATATTATGAAATCTTTTACACTAATTTGAGCTATGCTTCTTTTCCACTCTCAGTGATTTTTAGAAATATAATAATTGAATACATTGTTCATAATATTGATCTTTTGGAATTTTATATTAAATATTTAGTAGATTTTTTCCCCTGAAATAAAATCAAGCTTAAATCTTTTTTCTCAGAGTTTAATAATATCAATTTGAATTCTTAGAAACCATAAAACCATAGAGCTAGAAGGAACCTTGGGAACTGTCTACTACAGACACACTGTCGCATAGATGAGGAAATGAAGGTCCAGAGGGGAAACATGCCTGAGCCAAGGCTGCATGGCTCATTGGCTTACTGTACCTCACTAAGTTGCATTTGCTGAGCCTTTCTTTTTTAAAACCATAATTAACATATTCATTTCCTTCACCTTGGAAGTATTAATTAATATTTCTAAAATGTTAGTTATTTTTTACCTATTATATTATAATGATTTTATTAACATGATTTTTACACACACATACAGTTATGTGTCAAGCATTCTTCAAAATGCTTAACAAATGTTTTACAAGAGCAAATGCTTTGCAAGTATTTATAAGTCTTTGATGCTCGTGCCAATACTGTAAAGTAGTTACTATCATCATCATTATGTAAAGGTGTGATGACATGGCCCACAGAGATTTTGTGACTTAGCCCACAGTCACACAGTTAGTAAATCATAGACCAAGGCTTAAAACCCAGGCAGCCTGACTGCAGAGGCCATAGTCTCAATATTACATGGGGCTGTTGCCTCTCATGACTCAAACTAAAACCACAATAATATGAAACCAACAGAAGTCAATGTGATCTTTACCATTATTTTAAAAACGTGGGAAAACAATCAAGATATCTAAGATACAACTTCTTATGTATGAATATTGGCTCCATTTTATTAGCTGTGAGTCCCTAGAAATGTCACAGCTTTTTTACATCTTTAGGTTTTTAATGTAAATATTGGGAGCAATAATATTCCAGGGAAATAAATATATATTAAAACAATTATAACAATATATTAATACATTGCATTATATTAATATACTGCTTTATATTAATACATTACCTATAAAAGTTCATTATAAACTTTGAAGATGCAGGTAATGGTTCATTATGAGGAGAAATTGTACAGTGTATGATATATGACAACTATTAAATGAATAGTAGATAGATGAGCAAGGAAATCCAACCAATCAATCCTAAAGGAAACCATTCTTGAATATTCATTGGAAGGACTGATGCTGAAGCTGAAATTCCAATACTTTGGCCACCTGATGCGAAGAACCGACTCATTGGAAAAGACCCTGATGCTGGGAAAGATTGAAGGCAAGAGGAGAAGAGGATGACAGAGGATGAGATAGTTGGATGACATCACCAAGGCGATGGGCATGAGTTTGAGTAGGCTCTAGGAGTTGGTGACGGATAGGAAAGCCTAGAGGGCTGCAGTCTGTGGGGTCACAAAGAGTCAGACATGACTGGACTGAACTGAACTGAGATGGATGAACAGTGAAATCCAAACACAATTTGAAATTTTGACAATTAAAAAACTTTCCTCCATCACAATCAAGAAAGAAAAGGCAAATATAAATAATGAAAAGATAATAGGAAAAAGGAGACATCTATTGTGGAGACCATGGAAGTAAGCCCTTAGACCACTTTCAAGAAATAGAAATTGCTATAGGAGCAAAGTTGACTGACAGCCTCACTTACAAATCCCTTTTGGATTTTCTACCACATTCTTTCAAGTAGATCCATCCTTCCCCTTGCTTTTCCCAGCCAAAAGTTGAATATAGCCAGGGTACCAGTACTGGCATTCCTGCAGGAGAGAGATCTCTTCTAAAGAGCAACTTTTGTTGAAGGCTCCCTTTCGTCCTAGTAGATATATTCCCGTACCTATGCTCAATCTGTGGTCTTAGGTTCCTCCTACCCAACTCTTTAATTCCCCTCTCTCTTCTCCAAGCTTACTTCATGGTCTGTAGACTCTTACCTTTCTTTTCCAGTACCCTCCTACTTTTTCCTTCATGGACTGTCTCCTCACTGAGTCTGTTATATTTTAAACTCATCTTAGCAACTTCCTTTTAGAGGACCTGAACTCACACACCTATTATTCCACCACTCAGAAATTATCACATTTACATTTAGTGTGTAGTGTTCTAGAGTCATTTCATACTGGCTTACAAGAACTAAATGTATGTTCTTTTCCCAGATCAAGCAGCTTCCCAGAATTCCCACAGGTAGCTTCAAATCGGAAAAATAAAAGTATTTACCTTGTGTAAAATTTTTCCTCCCCGTGAGTCAATTGTGAATCACTTACCAGTGCACATCTATGTATATCTTTTATAAATATGAAGCAATATATTAATTGGTAAGCTACTTCTTCCACTTTTCAATAAATGGTGGATGGTTTTCCCATATCCATATTCCTCTACTGTAGCATTTTTCATAGCTTTATATTATTTTACCCTAGAAATAAAGCATGCTATATATAATCCTCTACTGCTGAACATTTATTTCCAACATTATTTTAATGAAAAGTCTACCTACATAAGCAATATTATACTTATTTCAAGTTTTTGATTATCAATACAGTTAATTTTTAATATTTTAAAGTTAAATAACAAGGATAACAAATTTTGTTATAAATTTCCATGTCTATGACAAGAAGTTTCAACAAGATGTGAATATGTTGTAATGGTTTAAGTATAGGCGCTGCTGTGAGTCTGCTCTGGTCAAACGTCATCATGCCACTTAACAATTATGTGACTTTGGGGAATTTGTGTTTTCACTATTTCTTCAGTAAAATTGATTTAATAGTAGTATTTGCCTCATAATTTTTTGTGAATATATAATCTGTATACATAAATGGCTCAGAAAAGAGCTAACATAGATAGTATCACAAACCTGCATATGTTTATTATTATCATAAGTAATATTTAAACATAGTCCAAATAGTGATAAATGCAGTTTACAAACAGTATGGTAGACTTTACCTGGGAATTTCATATATGTTTCTTTTTGTGTTAAAATGAGTAAAGAGATAATACTTGTTATTTGCTAACGTAGTATTTAGCGTGTAACAGTACGTATATGTCAGTTCAGTACAGTTCAGTTGCTCAGTTATATCCGACTCTTTGAAATCCCGTGAATCGCAGCACGCCAGGCCTCCCTGTCCATCACCAACTCCCGGAATTCACCCAAACTCATGTCCATCGAGTCGGTGCCTCAGAGTCTTTTCCAATGAGTTAACTCTTCTCATGAGGTGGCCAAAGTATTGGAGTTTCAGCTTTAGCATCAGTCCTTCCAAAGAACACCCAAGACCGACCTACTTTAGAATGGACGTGTTGGATCTCCTTGCAGTCCAAGGGACTCGCAAGAGTCTTCTCCAACACCACAGTTCAAAGGCATCAATTCTTTGGTGCTCAGGTTTATTCACAGTCCAACGCTCACATCGTACATGACTACTGGGAAAACCATAGCCTTGACTAGACATACATTTGTTGGCAAAGCAATGTCTCTGCTTTTGAATATGCTATCTAGGTTGGTCATAACTTTTCTTCCAAGAAGTAAGCGTCTATAAATTTCATGGCTGCAATCATCGTCTGCAGTGATTTTGGAGCCCCAATATATAAAGTCTGACACTGTTTCCACTATTTCCCCATATATTTGCCATGAAGTGATGACCATTATATCACTACTGCGGGCAGGAATCCCTCAGAAGAAATGGAGTAGCCATTATGGTCAACAAAAGAGTCTGAAATGCAGTACTTGAATGCAACCTCAAAAACGACAGAATCATCTCTGTTCGTCTACAAGGCAAACCATTCAATATCACGGTAATCCAAGTCTATGCTCCAACCAGTAACACTAAAAAAGCTGAAGTTGAACGGTTGTATGAAGACCTAAAATACCTTTTTGAATGAACACCCCAAAAAGATGTCCTTTTCATTATAGGGGACTGGAATACAAAAGTAGGAAGTCAAGAAACACCTGGAGTAACAGGCAAATTTGGCCCTGGAATGTCAAATAAAGCAGGGCAAAGACTAATAAAGTTTTGCCAAGAAAATGCACTGGTCATAGCTAACACCCTCTTCCAACAACACAAGAGAAGACTCTACACATGGACATCACCAGATGGTCAACACCAAAATCAGATTGATTAAATTCTTTGCAGCCAAAGATGGAGAAGCTCTATATAGTCAACAAAAACAAGACCAGGAGCTGACTGTGGCTCAGATCATGAACTCCTTATTACCAAATTCAGACTTAAATTGAAGAAAGTAGGGAAAACCACTGGACCATTCAGGTAGGACCTAAATCAAATCCTTTATGATTATACAGTGGAAGTGAGAAATAGATTTAAGGGCCTAGATCTGATAGATAGAATGCCTGATGAATTATGGAATGAGGTTAGTGACATTGTACAGGAGACAGGGATCAAGACAAAAGCAAAATGGCTGTCTGGGGAGGCCTTACAAATAGCTGTGAAAAGAAGAGAAGCAAAAAGCAAAGGAGAAAAGGAAAGATATAAGAATCTGAATGCAGAGTTTCAAAGAATAGCAAGAAGAGATAAGAAAACCTTCCTCAGGGATTATTGCAAAGAAATAGAGTAAAAGAACAGAATCGGAAAGACTAGAGACCTCTTCAAGAAAATTAGAGATACCAAGGGAATATTTCATGCAAAGATGGGCTCAATAAGGACAGAAATGGTATGGTCTAACAGAAGCAGAAGATATTAAGAAGAGGTGGCAGGAATACATAGAAGAGCTATACAAAAAAGATCTTCATGACCAAGATAATCACGATGGTGTGATCACTCACCTAGAGCCAGACATCCTGGAATGTGAAGTCAAGTGGGCCTTAGAAAGCATCACTAGAAACAAAGCTAGAGGAGGTGATGGAATTCCAGTTGAACTATTTCAAACCCCAAAAGATGATGCTGGCAAGTGCTGCCCTCAATACACCAGCAAATTTGGGAAACTCAGCAGTGGCCACAGGACTGGAAAAGGTCAGTTTTCCTTTCAATCCCAAAGAAAGGCAATGCCAAAGAATACTCAAACTACTGCACAATTGCACTTATCTCACATGCTAGTAAAGTAATGCTCAAAATTCTCCAAGCTAGGCTTCAGCAATATGTGAACCATGAACTTCCAGATGTTCAAGCTGGTTTTAGAAAAGGCAGAGGAACCAGAGTTCAAATTGCCAACATCTACGGGATCATGGGAAAAGCAAGAGAGTTCCAGAAAAACATCTATTTCTGCTTTATTGACTGTGCCAAAGCCTTTGACAGTGTGTATCACAATAAACTGTGGAAAATACTGAGAGAGATGGGAATACCAGACCACTTGACCTGCCTCTTGAGAAATCTGTATGCAGGTCAGGAAGCAACAGTTAGAACTGGACATGGAACAACAGACTGGTTCCAAATAGGAAAAGGAGTACATCAAGGCTCTATATTGTCACCCTGCTTATTTAATTTCTATGCAGAATACATCATGAGAAACACTGGGCTTGAAGAAACACAATCTGTAATCAAGATTGCCGGAGGAAATATCAAGAACCTCAGATATGCAGATGACACCACCCTTATGGCAGAAAGTGAGGAGGAACTAAAAAGCCTCTTGATGAGAGTGAAAGAGGAGAGTGAAAACTTTGGCTTAAAGCTCAACATTCAGAAGATGAAGATCACGGCATCTGGTCCCATCACTTCATGGGAAATAGATGGGGAAATAGTAGAACAGTGTCAGACTTTATTTTTCTGGGATCCAAAATCACTGCAGATGGTGACTGCAGCCAGGAAATTAAAAGACACTTACTCCTTGGAAGAAAAATTATGACCAACCTAGATAGCATATTCAAAAGCAGAGACATTACTTTGCCAACTAAGGTTCCTCTAGTCAAGGCTATGGTTTTTCCAGTAGTCATCTATGGATGTGAGAGTTGGACTGTGAAGAAGGTTGAGCACTGAAAAATTGATGCTTTTGAACGGTGGTGTTGGAGAAGACTCTTGAGAATCCTTTGGACTGCAAGGAGATCCAACCAGTCCATTCTGAAGGAGATCAGCCCTGGGATTTCTTTGGAGGGAATGATGCTAAAGCTGAAACTCCAGTACTTTGACCACCTCATGCTAAGAGTTGACTCATTGAAAAAGACTCTGATGCTGGGAGGGATTGGGGGCAGGAACAGAAGGGAACAACAGAGGATGAGATGGTTGGATGGCATGACTGACTCGATGGACGTGAGTCTGAGTGAACTCCGGAAGCTGCTGATGGACAGGGAGGCCCTGCGTGCTGTAATTCATGGGGTCAAAAAGAGTCAGACATGACTGAGTGATGAACTGAACTGAATTGATGGGACCAGATGCCATGATCTTTGTTTTCTGAATGTTGAGCTTTAAGCCTACTTTTTCACTCTCCTCTTACTTTCATCAAGAGGCTTTTTATTTCCTGTCTTCATTCTGCCATAAGGGTGGTGTCATCTGCATATCTGAAGTTACTGATATTTCACCCAGCAATCTTGATTCCAGCTTGTGCTTCTTCCAGCCCTGCATTTCTCATGATGTACTCTGCATAGAAGTTAAATAAGCAGGGTGAGTATATACAGCCTTGATGTACTCCTTTTCCTATTTGGAACCAGTCTGTTGTTCCATGTCCAGTTCTAACTGTTGTTTCCTGGCCTGCATACAGATTTCTCAAGAGGCAGGTCAGGTGGTCTGGTATTCCCATCTCTTTCAGAATTTTCCACAGTTTCTTGTGATCCCGCAGTCAAAGGCTTTGGCACAGTCAATAAAGCAGAAATAGATGTTTTTCTGGAACTCTCTTGCTTTTCCCATGATCCCGTAGATGTTGGCAATTTGATCTCTGATTCCTCTGCCTTTTCTAAAACCAGCTTGAACATCTGGAAGTTCATGATTCACGTATTGCTGAAGCCTGGCTTGAAAATTTTGAGTGTTACTTTACTAGTGTGTGAGATAAGTGCAATTGTGGAGTAGTTTGAGCATTCTTTGACATTGCGTTTCTTTGGGATTGGAATGAAAACTGACCTCTTCCAGTCCTGTGGCCACTGCTGAGTTTCCCAAATTTGCTGGCATATTGAGTGCAGCACTTTCCCAGCATCATCTTTCAGGATTTGAAATAGCTCAACTGGAATTCCATCACCTCTACTAGCTCTGTTCCTAGTGATGCTTTCTAAGGCCCACTTGACTTCACATTCCAGGATGTCTGGCTCTGATCACACCATCGTGATTATCTTGGTCATGAAGATCTTTTTTGTACAGTTCTTCTGTGTATTCTGCCACCTCTTTTTAATATCTTCTGCTTCTGTTAGATCCATACCATTTTTGTCCTTTATCTAGCCCATCTTTACATGAAATTTTCCCTTGGTATCTCTAATTTTCTTGAAGGATCTCTAGTTTGTCCCATTCTGTTCTTTTCCTCTATTTCTTTGCAATAATCCCTGAGGAAGGCTTTCTTACCTCTCCTTGCTGTTCTTTGGAACTCTGCATTCAGATGCTTATATCTTTCCTTTTCAGGGAATATTATTATTCCCTGATAGCATATACATTTCATTAGCTAGTGGTTGGAATGTGGTTGTGCCTAACTTCATAAGGATGAAAAATTGTAAGCTCCCTGATATCTAAAAATGGAGAAGAACCAGATATTGGTATGTATTTGAAGTGTAGAACACTCTCAAATATCCAATTTTCTAAATAAAAACATTATCAATTAAATTTGGAAAAATTTACTGGAGTATAAAATAGAATATTATTCTTTTTTCAGATTTGTTACAGTTAAGGTAATATCCATAATAATGCTTGAAATTTATTCAATTTATTTTACATGGGGTAAGAGCATTTATATAAAATATACATCAACAATTATATCAATAAAGTACAAGATCCATATACTCTATGTTTTGTGTTTTGTTAATTAGTTATAAAAATTCTTGTCCCTGTCCTGGAGCTCACAAAAGCCAAAGCAATTTTCAGTAAACTAAGAATTATAAGCCAAATTCAGTCTGCTGCCTGATTTTGTAAATAAAGTTTTATTAGACCACTTTTACACTCACTCATTTAAGGATCTTCTGTGGCTGTTTTTGCCATGCAATAGCCAAGTTGAAAGCTTTTATCAGAGACTCTATGATCTGCAAAGCATGAAATATTTACTGCCAGGCCCCTTTATGTTAGAAGCCTATTGACTCCAACTATAAAAACAGAGACTGAGGTTATGAAAATTAGCAACTAAACAAGCACATAGTCAAATAGAACACAGTGAAATCACATGAAATTTCTATGATCAAAAGTTAATTGATACAGTTAACATATAAAGAAATGAGCATTAGTTGAATTTTGACAAGGAGAATTCAGATTGTTTGCTATAGCAAACAGTATAATCTAATTACAATACTGGCTTTGGTAATTCTAATTCATAAGGACTGTGCCTTTAAATCACTGGTAAACCTCACCAGTTAAATAAAACCTGAGATATACTACAACTAAGATCTAAAACTTCAAGGCCTTTTCTCCTCACTATCAAAAAAAAAAAAAAAAAAAAAAGACAAAAAAAATATTGTTATGCTGAGATTTTAGAGAAAAACAAAGAGAAGAATAAGTAAGTATGTGGAAAATTTGGGCAAAAGCCACATATTTGCCTCAATTGCAAGCAATTTTCAAAATCACCTTGCATAGTTTAAGTTGGTAATTTCCCAGATTAAAAAAGGAAACAAAATCTCTACATAAAATGCCATGTTTTAAGCTTGAAGGGATTTGTGATGTAATGGCTCAGGTAAATCTTGGTCTTTAATGGTATTTTAGTATTTTTAATGTGCCTTAATTAGGGATAAGAAGTCAGGAGTAGTGATGGTATCAAAATTGTAAATTATTTTATCCCTTTCAATTTTATCTTGTTTTATTTTCATTTGACCTCTGCTTGTTAGTTAACTAGATTTTGTCTGTCTCCAGCCAGAAACAAAGCAGCAAATGCTTTCTGAGATAAGAACAAGTCCTTGTCTTCTGCTTCTGTTTTACACCTTATAGTATGTAAACAGGAAAAAAGGGCCCTTGTCTTAAAAGACTCCCTGAAAGCAATCTGAGAAGCCATATATCTCTACACAGTTTAGGTTTTCACCATAGTTTTAAATTAATGTTAGACTAACTCAAATGCTTTAATCTAGACTACGGTATTGAGGAATATACATTAGATATTTCTGTTTCATTTTTTACAGAGTTTGATATAAAAAAGAGTATTTTTTTTCTTTATTTTACATTTGTTGAGGAGTATTGAGGACCTTAATGCACCATATTGACAGAGTAATAAAAATAGCAAATTGCATTTCAGGCCTTGTGCCAACATCATTAAACTCCCCATCATACCCAAAACAATAACGAGAGCAAAACAAAAGCTTCAGCTCTCCAACTCAACCAGGATTTGGACTGAACTGTAGTCAGTAGCCCTTGACTTAGGTTCCTTTTACACTGAGCCATTGAACAGCAGTTCTAGTATATTTTGACTTCAGTTTTACAAACATTCTGTCCTTCTTTCTTCCCAGGTTTATTTTTTAAAGAAAGTTTCATTGACACCTGTTCTGCGAATTGGTCATTTAACTGCTTACTGTTACAAAATGATTGAGGGTCCCTCTCCCCCTACCCAGCTACCCTGCTCTTCAGATTTACATGTGAAGAATTTAAATGTGCCAGAATTAATACCCCTTTGAGTTAAATCAGTGACCCAAAAAAGCCCATTCCACAATTTTAATACTGCACTTGTCCATGGCAAATTGAGCAATAGAAAGGGCTGTTTGACCCACTCTACTAAAATACAGCCCTGTAGTTATCAGAATATATTAAAAGGAACTCTTCAGAGTGGTCTATTCTGTTTGAAATCAGTCAGAAAAGGATAAGATTTTATGGTTGCATTTACAGATTACTAAAACTGCTATTCCAGGTGGCACAAAGTAACATTTAAAAGACAAATTTAAATTTGAATTTTCAAAGAAGATGCTTTAAAAACATGTTAGTATTTTAAAATATGTATATATATATATATATGAGAGTTCTATACCCCTTAATTTAAACCCATGTTTAAATCTACTATGTTAGCTTTCATTTAGAAATGAGAAATATATATATATATATATATATATATATATACATACACATATATACACTTTCTTTTTCCCTTTATTTTCATTTATTTTAGGAAGGAAACAGTCTACTTCTAAATTCCAGAATCTTTTTTTTTTTTTTTTAATAGGAGTCATTGGAGATACTGGTAGAAGAGCAAACCAGGAGAATCATGCCATATATACTCAGAACAAAAATTTTATCTGTTACTTTTCTAAAATTCTTTGTAATAGAGAGTGCTTGAGTATAACTGCTCAACATTATACCACACCATCTTCAATTGCTTTATACAATATCTCAGGAAATGGTCCAGCAGGTTTGCAGTAGCTAAAATGAGATTCATCTCCAATATCGATTCACTTATCCCAAGACAGCATTCACATCTTGAAAGTCCTCAGATGCTTTGAAATCCTCATTTTTGTTCAGTTGACTGTGAACTTAGCTGCTTGTTCTTTCAAAATTGCAATATGTGGGCAAGCTTTCACTAAATTTCTTCATAAACCATTTAAACCTTCCTGATTGAATAAAACTAATTGTGAAATAGTTCCAACATATAGTATCCCCCAAATGAGCAAATAGTCTTGTATCTTCACCTCAGTACTTTCTGGTATACCTCATAAGAAACTAGACTTCTATATTACCATGACAGGACCATTGCCTGCACCATGGTGTGTAATCAATCTAAAGTGATAAATCAATCTTTTATGCAATCTACAATAAAATAATGTTCCATGGACTAGATTGTTTTAGCCTAAGGAATGAGTCAAAAATGGGCTCAACCTATCTCCTAAGTGAGAAGATAATAGCCAAAATAAATGTGAGTAAGGACAAATGAAAATCCAGAATAACTTTACCTAACAATGGAAAAAAGAATAAAGGGTAGAGAGGAAGTCTGAATATCAGGGATTAAGTGATAATTTGGAAAATCAGATGAGGTTATTTGCAGTTTTAGTTTGAACAGAGAATGGGAATTGGGGACAACTTGGTCTTTCATTGGACAGGAATGGTTAATCCTGAACCATCTTTAAAGGCTTAGTGAACGTAAGGTTGGAGAATCACCTTTCCAGAAACCTCAGAAAAGGAGAATAAAATAATCCAGAATAAACGGGTAGTAGATAAGATGGCAGTCATTGATTAAGAAGCATAATTGAATGTCTATAAGGAAGATTTCTTCTAAAAAGTTTGGGAACCACCCTGAAAGTACTTTGCTAAGATTAATTTTTTTATGAATGAGGTACTTAGAAAAATCCATAAATGTTGTCTATGTTGGATGATAGTTTTAAGATACTGAATCAACTTCCCTTACCTGCAGATTAGAGTAAAATAGTGTGGAGGTAGTTTGCATCAGACAGGAGTGTACAAGGCTTGTGTAGTGCACTTCAGTTAATTTTTTCCTGATATCTATTCCTCTTGTTCTAGTAATAGTTCCACTTTTTTTTTTCCAAGTCTTGATCATGTTGTTTACATATTATTATATAATAACAAAATATTACAGAGCTGTTATACAATATTAAAACAAAATATTATATAATTAGAAGAATTAATACTTATTGTAGTAAGGCTCATTTGTATAATTCTTATAATACACTGAAAACTGTGATAGGATTCTAATCTTCAGTATATTGGTGCTATTATTATCTGCTGTTTACTGATGAGAAAATTAAGCCACAGGAGATTTTAGTATCTTGTGCATGGTCTCTCAGTTAAATGGTGGAACCAGGATAAACTCAGAAAGTCTAGCTTCAAATCATATATAAAATTCTTCCATATTTGCTAGCTATAGTAAATATCACAACCCATTTTGCTAACTGCCTGAGAATTATGTTTCTTTAAAATTTTCTGCAAGCATGCATAACGTTTCCTCACTGTTACAATTGCATAATATATGTGTGGATATAGCATAATTCAATAAATTCATCCCCCACTGGTGATTGTCCAATATTTTGCTAGTACAAACAATAATGTAATAAAAAAATCTTTATGCATAACATTTTATACATTTAAGAGTGAATTTTTATAACAAAATGATTGCTGAATCAAAGAATATTTAAATGTAATCTCAATTGATACCATCAAATCACTTTCTAAAAATAGCATATAGGAATACATTTTTCCCCCGCAGCTGGCCAGAGAGTATTTTTATCAAATGTGGCTTTTAAATTCACAGACTTATAGATGAAAAATGGAATCCCAATATGTCTTTACTTACAATTTTTTTCATTATTGAGTAAGGTTGCACAAGTTTTTATAACTTGAAGAGATATTTTCCTTTCTTTTCATTGTCTCTTGATATTACCTTTCCACTTTTTTATTATGTTAGCCTCTTGTTTTCTATAAGAGTTATTTACACATGAAGAAAATTATTCTTGGTGATATATTTGCCACATTTTCCCACTAGCTTTGCAATCTTTTTCATCTTGTCTTTTGATTTTTCTTACCTTTCTCTACTTGAATTTATAAAATAATTTATCTGTGTTTTTGTTTAGTACTTTTATGACTTTACTTCAAAACATTTATTCCATTTGGAATTCATTAGTTAGTCTATTGTGGAGTTATTAAATGTTATGTATTTTACATGTGATATTTTTGGCTAGGGTCAATAGAATATTGAATGCTTTCTTTTCATTTATTTAGTCTTTCATTCACAAACATGAATTCTTACTATACATGTGGGCTATGGACATAAAAATATGTTTAAAGCTCAGACCATAAGGATGTCAAAGGCAGTGAAATAGTACTTTCTGTTTCTAGGTTTCTGTATTTCTGTAAATTTGACTCATACTCACACTCACGATTAAATTTTGATAACAATGCTAAATTCACCAAAACAGCTAATCAAAAGGATGCTTTTAAAAATATTTAAACATTTTTAACTAGAAAGTTATCAAGCACTAAAACATTATTTTCCTAGACTAGTATCCAAGCTTAATTGATGCTAAGTTCAAGAGAAAACATTTTTAATGGCATAATGGAAGTTCTGTTACTTAGCATAATTTCTCTTCAGAACTATGATTCTGATAAACCATTTTAAATCTCTTAATCATCATGAATTTTTTAATTTAAGATATTTTCTACCTTTTCTAAGGATGGAATTTGTGCAAGATTAAAATATCACGTGAGGAATTGATGAGACTTTGCATTGTAGATCTCATCTTTAAAATCTTATGCATAAGATTGTTTATTTGTATAGAGGAATTGGAATGAATGATCTCTAATTTAACTTTCAGTTCTAGAATGCTATGATACTTGACTATTTCAAACTTTCAACTAGAGTCACTGATTATTGGATGCTGTTGCTGCTGCTAAGTCGCTTCAGTCGTGTCTGACTCTGTGCAACCCCATAGACGGCAGCAGCTGAGTACAAACCAACAGAATGTAACCTCAGCACAAATTTGGTTTGAAAGCCAGTTTTCAAAAAAAATGTAATGAAGTCTCTCTTTTTTTAACTTTAACAAAATCTAAAATGAGAATCATTTAAAATTCTACTTCGTGAATTAAGGCAAACGTTATTAATCTATTCTTTTTTAAAGTAAATCATGTTGAAGATAGCATAAAAACAATGGAGAATCACAGAATTAAAATAACTAATTTCTTAGCCAAAAAACCTATAACCAAATATCAACTTACAGAGGTTTCTATCTCAGTTTGGAATCATTCAAAAGATTCAAAATAGCATATTCTAAAGCATCAATTTGCTCTGTTTATAGGAGAGTAACCTTAGTGAACTTTGGCCCATCTATAGCTGCTAACCATCAGCTTCCAAAGGAAAATGAAGCTTTCTTCAACGAGAGACTAAAAACACTGAGTATATGCCTAATTGCCCAGCTGGCTGAGTTTAGAATAAAACACTGCAAAGCTGATTGGTGAATTGATTTTGCCATTTGCTGTGGTTTTCTGCAAGCATCTAATCAATTGGATAGTTTGTGCTGACCCATTTTTGGGTTATTTTGTTCTCTCTGTTATATTTATCTTCAATACCATTTAAGTTTATATGTTTTATACATTTGTAAAATGAAAGCACTCGCATGCTGATTCTAGACCTTTTGTATGACAGGTACATATAATGTACAAGTATACATAATCTTAAAAACTTCACATATATTTAGTGTTTTTAACTAAATTAAGCTGTGGAATAAAAATTTTGAGATACAAGAAATTGGATCAGTGATAAATTTCAGACTTCTTTTCCTTATATGTATGACTCATTAATTCATACATTGCAGAATTTGGAAGTAACCTTAATTGTCCTTTATTCCAACAATCCATCTCATGCTGGAATTCCCTCTACAACAACTCCACCATGTGGTTATTTGGCCTAAATCACCACCAGTGACGGGAAACACAGTACGTCCAGAGGGAATTGATTTTATTATTGTTCAGCTCTGACTGGTACATAGTCCCTGTTCATGTTAAACTCAAACTGATCTATCTGAAACTCTTAACAATTGATTTTAATTCTACTCATTAGTGCCTAATACACTATTAGTGAGCAATCACCCTCACTAACGTTCTATTCCCATTTAAAGATCTTCCTTCCAATATACAAACAGGTATTAGTATCACCTAAATCCATGTACATTTCTGACTGATCTCTTTTAAATATTTTACAGTATGTTGGTAGCCAATTCTCAGAGTAAAGGCAAATTACTGTTTCACGTGCCATCTTTCTTGACATGGTGATACTTCTATTAATGCAAACTGAAGAGATAATGATAAAAATCACACAGTACTGAATGGCTGTCAAGACTCTTGAGAGTCCCTTGAACTGCAAGGAGATCAAACCAGTTAATCCTAAAGGAAATCAACCCTGAATATCACTGGAAGGACTGATACTGAAGCTGAAGCTCCAATACTTTGGCCACCTGATGCAAAGAGTTGACTCATTGGAAAAGACCTTGATGCTGAGGGCAGGAGAAAGGGGTGACAGAGGATGAGATGATAGGATGGCATCACTGACTCAATGGACATGAGTTTGAGCAAACTCCAGGAGATATTAGAGGACAGGAAAACATAGTATACTACAGTCCATGGGGTTGCAAAGAGTCAGACATGAGTGAGCCACTGAAAAACAGCAATGTAATCCAAAGCTTCTCAGGGGCTCTGCAGTGCCCCCAGAGGCACATTTCCATGCCCTCTTTACACACTTAGGCATGAAGTTTCCCTTCTTCCACATCGCAAGTCTCATAAGGAGCACTGAAGTTCCAACTTTCACTTCTGTATCATCTGTCAGAAGAAGAAAAACAGGTAGAAGAAAGCTAAACCATTTCAGCCTGACTCAGTTGTGTTATTTTTTAAAATTATTATTATTATTTTCCTTAAGTGTATGTTTGTATATTTGTCCAAGGAATTAAAAAAAAAAATACTTGTTTTTTAACAACAAAAAAATATAGCTCCTCTTACTAAAGAGGTTTCCAAATATTGATATATGTGAAATATGAACAAGACTTATTCATTGTTAGGTCTTATATCAAGTCATGGTAGAAGTATACACTTGCAATCAACTCTGAAAACAATTTTTCTGTTATTTAGTAACAATGTGTAATTTCTAACTCAACAATTCCTAGTAAATCTCTTGAGTATATTCACCAGATGACACATGTTAAAATGTTTGTGACAATATAATTCTGAAAAAAAGGATTTCAACAATAGTAGAAAATATAAATACATTTTTATGAATACATGGCAGTAACATGTATAAGAATAAAACTTAAAAACATTACATGTCAATATAAAAATCAAAATAATATCAATATTATGATATCTTTTATATAAAGAAAACTGGCAAGAATAAACAATTTATTATTCAGTGATACTAACATGTAGTGCTTTTAAAAGATAAAGTAAGTCATAACAAAAAATTATGAAGAAGATTCTCTTTGAAGGAAAGGAGAAAAATAAAGATCATAAGTCTAGGAAATGGGGAACATAGGGAAATTACAAAGTGAGATTCGATGTGTCGGAGGAGTATGTAATATCCTCAGTTCTGTATTTCAGCAGTCCATGGGGTCGCTGGGAGTCAAACATGACTGAGCGACTTCTCTTTCACTTTTCACTTTCATGCATTGGAGAAGGAAATGGCAACCCACTCCGGTGTTCTTGCCTGGAGAATCCCAGGGACGGGGCAGCCTGGTGGGCTGCCGTCTATGGGGTCGCACAGAGTCGGACACGACTGAAGCGACTTAGCAGCAGCAGCAGCAGTATTTCAGCAAACATTTGAAACAGTGGATCAGTGTTAAAGCTTACAGCTCAGCTTTATTTGACAAAGAAAATACAACCTTGAGACGTAAGAGTGGGCTTACCCAAAACAGTTATGTGGCTCAATTTTGGCTCTTTTTTTTTTTTTTTTTCCCCTCCCCCTGAGCCTGCCCTATGTAAATTGGGTTAGCTAGGAAGGCTGTTTGTTTCTCCTGAGATTCTCACTCTGGTTCTTGCACCTTCCTTTGTTCTATTTTCATGGGCTTTTTCTTTTCTTTGTCTTTTAGCCACTATTTCAGACTCCTTTTTCCAATTCTGACTACCTAACATTTCCCCCTCAAGAGATGGGAGGCCCAGTTCTTTGGGAGTAGGGGTGTCGAGGTCTCTGGCTACTTCCTGCTGAACTGGGAGGGAGAGGGGCATTAGGCCTCCCCTCTTGCTATTCTAGGAGAAGGCAATGGCACCCCACTCCAGTACTCTTGCCTGGAGAGTCCCACGGACGGAGGAGGCTGGTAGGCTGCAGTCCATGGGGTCACTAGGAGTCGGACACGACTGAGTGACTTCACTTTCACTTTTCCCTTTCATGCATTGGAGAAGGAAATGGCAACCCACTCCAGTGTTCTTGCCTGGAGAATCCCAGGGACAGTGGGCTTCCGTCTATGGGTCGCACAGAGTCGGACATGACTGAAGCAACTTAGCAGTAGCAGCTTGCGATTCTAAAGCCTCAGAGTCCTTATACTGGTGTCTATCTCAGGGTGAGTGATATTTTCCGTGGTTGCATGTAGTTTTATATATCCTTGTTGAACTGGCACTGCATGTTGTAGCTTATTGATCTGGGAAGAGACAAAATGGGTTAGACAATTGATAATACATGGAGTAATTATAAGCAGCATCAATATGGTGATAACAGGGATTAGTGGGGTCATTAGCCAACTCCAAATCCTCTCTCTTTCCAGAAGGATCCCCCAAAGAGAGATTGTAGCCACCCTGATAACTCTCCAGCTCATTCTTTGAGATCCCATAAGATCTGAATATTTTCCTTAAGAACTGTGAGACTTTCTTTAACTTAGCTGGAGGCATTTACCCAGAAACAATGTCTCATTCAAGATGGCTCAAGTCCCTCCTTATTCAGGGATCAGGAAATCTATCTCCTATTTTGGAGTTCAACTCCTGCCAAGCTGTGTTGACTTTGAGAGCTATCCTGAGAAATCTTATCCCCAGAAACTTAATTTTGGGACTGTTCATTAGAATGGCATTCATTTGTAATCCTGAATATGTATCTGAGATCACCCAGGGGCTCACAGGTGGATTGAATGTCCTCTTCTGTTTTTTTCTACTGCTTGACCTGTGAGTAGTGAATCCAGGTGTTGTGTCCTGGTACCTTGGCTTCTGTGGGGGTAGAAAGTATTACAGGGTAGAGGCCCTTCCTTGTGGGCTGGAGTTGAGCCTTTGGGGACCCATCTTTCCAGACTTTAATTAGGACTTGAATCCCTAGAGAATATAGTGGTGGCTATTTAGAATCTTTTGGGTCTTGGTTGACACCACACAAGTGCATAATTTTCTGGAATTGCCCAATGGCCATGGAATAAATTGGAGGGTCTGAGCCTCTGGATTTAGGATGAGGTCATTGACATAAACAAAAGGTCTCCCATATATCATCTCATAAGGACTAAGAACAACCTTTTCTTAGGGGCAATACAGGTGTGGAGAAGAGCTATTGGTAAAGCCTCCTTCCTTCCCAGGGAGGTCTCCTGGATTATCTTTTTTATAGCTGATTTTAAGAATTGATTGGCTCTTTCTACTTTTCCTGAAGACTGAGACCTCCAGGCACAGTGGAGATAATATATAATGCCCAATGCTTTAGAGACCTCTTGGGTAAACTTAGAAGTAAATAATGTCCCATTGTCACTTTGTAATGATCTGGACAGACCAAATCTGGGAATGATTTCATGAAGCAGTTTTATTTTACCACCTCCCCAGCCTTCTCAGTCCTGGTGGAAATGCCTTCAACCCATCCTGTGAATGTATCTATCATGACTAGTATTTATACCCTTTAGAAACTGGTTCTGGGTGAAGTCCATCTGTCAGTCATCTCCTGGTTAGATCCCACACCAGTGAATGGGCTGGGCCAACTGAGATTTACGAGAACCTTGGGAGTTGCTTAACTGACAAGAGGAACAGAAGGAGACCACTTGCCTTATAGTTAGTTGTAGGTCTGTTCCTCTGAGGGACCTTTCCAGTAATTTTTGTAGGGCCTTAACCCCTAAACGCAGAGAAGGCAATGGCACCTCACTCCAGCACTCTTGCCTGGAAAATCCCATGGCTGGAAGAGCCTGTTGGGTCACAGTCCATGGGGTCGCTAAGAGTCGGACACGACTGAGCAACTTCACTTTCACTTTTCACTTTCATGCATTGGAGAAGGAAATGGCAACGTACTCCAGTGTTCTTGCCTGGAGAATCCCAGGGATGGAGGAGCCTCATGGGCTGTCGTCTATGGGGTTGCACAGAGTCGAACACAACTGAAGCGACTTAGCAGCAGCAGCAGCAGCAACCCCTAAATGAGTGGTGGCATGTAAGGAGTTAACCAACCTCCATTGGAGTTTCCAAAGCAGAAAAAGGAGTCCCTCCTTTTTGGAACCACCCCATGTGATCTTCTTGAAAACCTTCACTCTTGGCTTTAAGAGTCTCACCTTCAGTAGATGAAGGAGTTCTGGCAAATTAGTCTATGGAACTAAGGTGGTAACCTCTACTAGGTCATTGTTCTGTAATGCTGCTCTCTTGGCTGCCTGATTGGTTGCTTGGTTCCCACATGCCACTTCTGTGCTCCCTTTTTGGTGTCCTTTACAATGGGAGACTGAAACCTCAGTGGGCAGATGGACTGCCTCCAAGAGCCGAAGTGCCAGAGTCCAGCTCCAGCAGCCAGGGAATCAACTTGAAGGGGTGAGCGGTGTCAGCGGATGATGACGTAGCCTCTGACTTATAGTACGAAACTACATCAGTGGACGATGATGTAGTCTCTGACTCACAGTACAGAACTACATGTTTATTTCAAGCTTCAGGTTCTCTTTTATACTTTGACAAAAGCATTAGGTCAGAGGTTTGACATTTTCAGTTTCTCCCACCCAGATTTACTGTCTCCAGAAATCATTGTTGTCCTACAGAGTTCCTGCTTCAGGGATTCTCTCAAAATCAGCTTTACTATCATGTCAGGCACATAGTGGTTGAAGCAAAAAAAAGAGACCATTGTTCCCAGGCCACCGCCTCCCAGATATATTGTAAGGTGGATTCCTCAGCCTTCTTCCCTGTCACTTTCACTTCTTTCCCTTTTGGTCCGGATTGATTTACAGGAGCCTGGGTGTTGCTTCTGAGCCATCCCGAGTGCCTTCCATGTTTCAGGGAATCACCAAATGGGTTTCCCTGGTGACTCAGAGGTTAAAGCGTCTGCCCGCAATGCAGGAGACTTGGGTTCGATCCCTGGGTCAGGAAGATCCCCTGGAGAAGGAAATGGCAACCCATTCCAGTATTCTTGCCTGGAGAATCCCATGGACGGAGAAGCCTGGTGGGCTACAGTTCACAGGTTGCAAAGAGTTAGACACGACTGAGCGACTTTACTCACTCACTCACTCATTCATCTATTATCTACTTTCTCTTATGTGTCCTGTACTTAACTTGTGATTACATTGTAACTCATGCTACAGTCCTCAGTTTATTTTTATCTTTATAAATCCTGTTGCCCCTGTCATCTTAAGATCACTATCTCCTAAAAAAGCTTCTAGCTATTCTTAATTATTCTTAAACCCTAAACTCAACAAACTTATTTTGCCAAAAATATTTCCCTCACAAACAGGTCTCAGATAACAATCCTTCCCATGGCCTCAAGCTGTGCTCATCTTGGGACATTCTTTGTAAAGATCCTTGAACAAATGTCAATGGTTATTTTATAGATTATTTTCTGGGCACAACTGTAGAAGGCTTTGTGCTTTCTCATGCTTCTCTCAAGCACCTTAACATTCTTTCCAGCCAACTCAACTGAAGAAAGGAAAGAACAAGTTAGAATCACAAGGCCTAACTCCTTCAACCCGGGGCTGTGCCTGCGAGATGAGAGGGGGTTGGGGACATGCCTCCATTTTGTCAGTAATGCCTAATGCAGCTCCCAACATCTCCCTCTTTCTTATTTTTAGAACTTAAGTATGAAACTCAGTAGATAGAGCAGAAACACTTTGGTTGAGTATTCTGAAAAGACACAGGGCTAATACACAAGTCAGAATCAACAGCTGCATTAATCATTATTGTAAAAAAGGATCCATGGGAAAGATATCCTTCCAGATTTTTAAAAAGGGAATTAGAAAGACATTGAGAGGAAAAGTCAGACTCTGCTTGCTTCGTACTCTGAATATCCTGATGTAACTTAGAGATAGCAATACTAAAATCTGAATGATTCCAGACCCCTAAAATATGATTCCTAATGCATTCCCAAGAATGTATGGAATCATTCACTTGTAGAGGGGAAATGTACATCCATTTAAATTCAGCATGGCACCTTAAAGACAACTTAATTTTTAAATTTGTAATTTCTTGCCCTATAAGCAGGACTGCTTCTTCTAAAGCATTGACCTTATTTTCTATTTTCCTATCTATAATATCCTGTGTAATAAGAGCTACGGAGACATTTCTGGACAGCTGATCGACAAATGAGGCAGTATGCACTTCTTTTGAGAGGGCAACAGCAGAAACCATAACTGAAGCAATTATGCAATCAAGGCAGTTATTCTCACAATCAGAGCTGCAATGAATCTCTTAGATCGAGAAATTAAGCCATTAAATCCATACAAAACTTTCAATGCATAATCATCAAACACAATTGTCCTCATCTCACACACTAATTGAAGTCTGCGACTGTTTCCAATGTTTCTTCAACTATTTGCCATGAAGTGGTGAGACCAGATGCCATGATCTTAATTTTCTAAACATTGAGCTTTAAGCCAACTTTTTAACTCTTCTCTTTCACTGTCCTCAAGTGGCTCTTTAGTTCTTCTTTACTTTCTGCCATAAGAGTGGTGTTATCTGCATATCTAAGGTTACTGATATTTCACTCAGCAATCTTGATTCCAACTTGTGGTTCGTCCAGCCCAATGTTTCTTATGATGTATTCTGCATATAAGTTAAATAAGCACAATGACAATATACAGCCTTGACGTACTCCTTTTCCTATTTGGAACCACTCTGTTGTTCCATGTCCAGTTCTAACTGTTGCTTCCTGACCTGCATACAGATTTCTCAAGAGGCAGGTCAGGTGCTCTGCTATTCCCATCTGTTGAAGAATTTCCCACAGTTTATAGTGACCCACATAGTCAAAGGCTTTGTCATTGTTAATAAAGCAGAAATAGATGTTTTTCTGGAACTCTCTTGCTTTTCGATGACCTAATTGATGTTGGAAATTTGATCTCTGGTTCCTCTTTCATTTTATGAAACGAGCTTGAACATCTGGAAGTTCACAGTTCATGTATTGTTGAAGCCTGGCTTGGAGAATTTTGAGTATTACTAACATGTGAGATGAGGACAATTGTGTGGTCGTTTAAGCATTCTTTGACATTGCCTTTCTTTGGGATTGGAATGAAAACTGTCCTTTTCTAGTCCTGTGGTCACTGATGAGTTTTCCAAACTTGCTGGCATATTGAGTGCAGCACTTTCACAGCATCATCATTTAGGGTTTGAAATAGCTCAACTGGAATTCCATCGCCTCCAGTAGTTTTGTTCGTAGTGATGTTTTAAATTTTTTGCTATGACCAGTGTGTTCTCTTGGCAAAACTCTATTAGCCTTTGCCCTGCTTCATTCTGTACTCCAAGGCCAAATTTTTCTGTTACTCCAGGTGTTTCTTGACTTCCTACATTTGCATTCCAGTCCCCTATGATGAAAAGGACAACTTTTTTGGGTGTTAGTTCTAGAAGGTCTTGTAAGTCTTCATAGCACCATTCAACTTCAGCTTCTTCAGCATTACTGGTATGGGCACAGACTTGGATTACCATGATATTGGATGATTTGCCTTGGAAACGAACAGAGATCATTCTGTCATTTTTGAAATTACATCCAAGTACTGCATTTCTGACTCTTTTGTTGACTATGATGGCTACTCTGTTTCCTCTGAGGGATTCTTGCCCACAGTAGTAGATATAATGGTCATTTGAATTAAATTCACCCATTTCAGTCTATTTTTGTTTGCCAATTCCTGAAATGTCATCGCCTCCAGTAGTTTTGTTCGTAGTGATGCTACCTAAGGCCCACTTGACTTCATACGCCAGAATGTCTGGCCCTATGTGAGTGATCACACCATCATGATCACACCATCATGAAGATCTTTTTTGCACAGTCTTCTATGTATTCTTGACACTTCTTCTTAATATCTTCTGCTTCTGTTAGGTCCATACCGTTTCTGTTCTTTATTGAGCCCATCTTTGCCTGAAATGTTCCCTTGATATCTCGAATTTTCTTGAAGAGATCTCTAGTCTCTCCCATTCTATTGTTCTTCTCTATTTCTTTGCACTGACCACTGAGGAAGGCTTTCTTATCCCTCCTTGCTCTTCTTTTTGACTCAGCATTCCAATGGGTATAACTTTCCTTTTCCCCTTTGCTTTTCACTCCTCTTCTTTTCACAGCTGTTTGTAAGGCCTCCTCAGACAGCCATTTTGCTTTCTTGCATTTCTTTTCTATGGAGATGGTCTTTATCCATGTCTCCTGTACAATGTCACAAACCTCTGCCTGTAGTTCATCAGGCACTCTGTCAATCAGATCTAGTCCCTTAAATCTATTTCTCACTTCCACTGTATAATTGTTAGGTATTTGATTTAGGTCCTACCTGAATGGTCTAGTGGTTTTCCTCACTTTCTTCAATATAAGTCTGATTTAGGCAATAAGGAGTTCATGATCTGAGTGACAGTCAGCTCCTATTTTTGTTTTTGCTGACTGTATAGAGCTTCTTCATCATTGGCTGCAAAAAATATAATCAATCTGATTTTGATGTTGACCATCTGGTGATGTCCATGTGTAGAGTCTTCTCTTGTGTTGTTGGAAAAGGGTGTTTGCTATGACCAGTGTGTTCTCTTGGCAAAACTCTATTAGCCTTTGCCCTGCTTCATTCTGTACTCCAAGGCCAAATTTTTCTGTTACTCCAGGTGTTTCTTGACTTCCTACATTTGCATTCCAGTCCCCTATGATGAAAAGGACAACTTTTTTGGGTGTTAGTTCTAGAAGGTCTTGTAAGTCTTCATAGCACCATTCAACTTCAGCTTCTTCAGCATTACTGGTATGGGCACAGACTTGGATTACCATGATATTGGATGATTTGCCTTGGAAACGAACAGAGATCATTCTGTCATTTTTGAAATTACATCCAGTACTGCATTTCTGACTCTTTTGTTGACTATGATGGCTACTCTGTTTCCTCTGAGGGATTCTTGCCCACAGTAGTAGATATAATGGTCATTTGAATTAAATTCACCCATTTCAGTCTATTTTTGTTTGCCAATTCCTGAAATGTCAATGTTCACTCTTGCCATCTTCTGTTCGACCACTTCCAATTTCCCTTGACTCATGTACTTAACATTCCAGGTTCATATGCAATAATGCTCTTTATAGCTTTGGACTTTACTTCCATTTCTAGTCAAATGCACACTGGGTTTTATTTTTGCTTTGGCTCTGTCTCTTCATTCTTTCTGGAGTTATTTCTCCAGTTATCTCCAGTAGCATACTGGGCACCTACCAACCTGGGGAGTTCATCTTTCAGTGTCCTATCTTTTTGCCTTTTCATACTGTTCACGGGGTTCTCAAGGCAAGAATAATGAAGTGATTTGCCATTCCTTTCTCCAGTGGACCACATTTTGTCTGAACTCTCCACCTGACCCATCCATCTTGGGTGACCTTACATGACATGGCTCATAGTTTCATTGAGTTAGACAAGGCCTTGGTCCATGTGATTAGATTGGTTAGGTTTCTGTGATTATGAATTTTAGTCTGTCTGCCCTTTGATGGAGAAGGATAAGAGGCTTACGCAAGCTTCCTGATTGGAGAGACTGACTTAGGGGGAACACTGAGTCTGGTTCTAATGGTCACAGCCATGCTCAGTAAATTTTTATTTTCAACTTTCTGTTGATGGGTGGAGCTGTGTTCCCTCCCTGCTATTTACCTGATGCCAAACTATGGTTGAGACATTGAAGAAAATGGTTACCTCCTTCAAAAGATCTCATGCATGTACTTGTATACTCAGTGCCCCCAATCCTGTAGCATGCCACTATGACTCTCGCCTCTGCTGGAGACTCCTGGATACGCACAAGCAAGTCTGAGTCAGTCTCTTGTGGGGTCTCTGGTCTTTTTCCTGGGTCCTGGTGCACAAGGTTCTTTTTATGCCCTCCAAAAATTATTTCCCAATCGTGCATAAGTTCTGGCAGCTCTAGGGTGGGGTTAATGGTGACCTCCTCCAAGAGGGCTTATACCATACCCAAGTCTGCTGCACGCAGAGTCTCTGTCCCTGTGGCAGTCCACTGCTGACCTGTACCTTGATAGGAAATGCTCAAACACAGTTCTGTCAGTCTCTGTGGGGTCCCTGGGTCCTTGTGTGCACAAGGCTTTGAGCCCTCTGAGCCTGCCTGGCAGGAGTGGGGTTTGATTCTAAATGCGAATTTGCCCCTTCTACCATCTTGCTGAGGCTTCTTTTTTGCCCTTGGACATGGGGTATCTCCTTGCAGCTGCTCCAGAGCCTACCGTCTTACTGGAGTTTCTCTGACCTTGGACGTGGGGTATCTCCTCAGCTGGGCATGGCTCCAGTGCCATGCAACTGCCACTCGCTGCTCCCAGCTCACAGAAATGAAATCACCCAGCTCATAAAAGCTAAACACACTGCATTTCATGGCTGTCATATAAACCCTCTACAATGGCACATACTCTGTGGACTGTGTTTCTCTCTGAAATGAACAAATCTACTTCTTAGCTATTGCTGTATCTTTCATTGAATTTTTTTGCAGTGAAGCATCAAGAACCTGAGCTTCATTAGGTCCTGAAACCAGACACCATGGGTTTAGTCCGGGCTCAAGCCCTAGCCAGATATGACTGAGTAACTTAGCATAGCACATAGGTCCCTGCCATGTGGGTTTCAGTCCCAATCTTAGGTAAAAAGTTTCAAACACAACTTTCAGAAACAGAAAGATGATGATCTATGCAATATTTTGTAAGCAGTGGCATAGATGGAGAGGAAATCTGAAGGACAGGAGGAAAAAACAGTGGGAAAAACATGCTGAGGAATCTCCTTCATAATCTGCTGGGAAATCTGCTAAATACCTGACCTGTGCTCACAGTTTTCATTGGCCTGATCCTTGGCACAAAGAAGATTAAGGACAGCTTAATAAACAAAGCTGTTGCCTCTTAGGCAATAGCTTTTACGGTGATCAGATAGTAGAGAGCATTTGGGACACACTGGGGAATAGTCTTGCAAGAGTCCTTCAATTGTCCCTTTTGCCACTCACCTGTTCACAGAGGGGTTCAAGGGAACAAGAAATGAGAGATTGTAAAGGAATTAAGATTTTGTTAGGCATATGTCCTTCTAGCCATAGGGATGATGACATCCTACCTTAACCAGAGGTCTTCTGGAACCTGAGGCAGTCACGTGAGCTTTCTGCTGAGTTTGTTTTTGCTGTCCCAGTTTCCAGCACACTGGACTTCTTGTCACTTCCATTGCACTGGGTTTTCTTCGTGTTCAGCTTCCAATGTGTGAGCTTTGCCAAGTTGGGCTTCTGCTGTGCTTGATCTCCACCTCGTGGGTGCCAAGCCAAGGTTGTTTCAGCCAGGTTAAATCTGAGAAATGGCACCAGGTATGTCAGGGGAGTGTGTAATATCCTCAGTTCTGTCTCACTGCAGCAAAAATTTAAAATGGCGGACCAGTGTTAAAACTTGGTTACAGCTGAGTTTTATTTGACAAGCAAAGGAAAATGCAACCTCGAGGTGTGAGGGCGGGCCTACCCAAAAGAGGCATGTGGCTCAATTTTGACTCCTTTTTTTATACTCCCCCACCCCCTCCCTGAGCCTGCCCTGTGTAAATTGGGCTAGCCAGGAGGGCTATTTGTTTCACCTGAAGTTCTCACTCTGGTCTTTGGACCTTCTTTTGTTCTATTTTGTGGGCTTTTTCTTTTCTTTGTCCTTTATCCACCACTCCTTTTTCCTATTCTAACTACCTAACACATATATTAGGTGGAATGCTGTATATAGTGTTAATATTCTATATACATTATATATATTCCTGTGTGTATAACATGGGTTTCCTATGTGACTCAGTGGTAAAGAATCTGCCTGCCAAACAGATTATGTCAGTTGGATCCCTGGGTCAGGAAGATTCCCTGGAGACAGAAAGGGAAATCTACTTCAGTATTCTTGCCGGGGAAATCTCATGGACAAAGGAGCCTACCAGGCTACGTCCATGGGGTTGCAAAGATTCTAACATGACTTAAGTGATTAAACAACAACAATGTTAACATGTTTCATTGAAAACATGTAAAAGCTAAGGAAAATATAAATATGTCTAATTAAAATAAGTTTGTATGAAGTGATGTAATAAAGATTCAAAATAAAAAGGCAAAGACATGAAGAAAATGTAAACTAAACATAAGTAGGACTTAACCATGAACCTGTCTGACATTTAATATTCAGAGTACTAAAGTCATTGGAAAGACATATTACATAATAATTTAAGGCAAATTTTATGAATATGTGACAGTCCTAATTCTATACAGAACAAATAACACAGGCAATGGAGCAAATACTATTAAAAAAGACATAGTGAAGTCTGTTTTGATATTTTCCACTTATTGATGAGTCTACACAATACCTAAAGGGACATTAGGCATGTAAATTTTCTTTTTTAATGAATAAAATAGATCATTAAAATGGAGCATTGGTTAAAGCTATTAAATGCAGAAAAGGTTACAATAAACAAATAACCAAAGATATAAGGGAATTGAATAATTCCAGAATATACATATACAAGCCTATATATACACATACACAAACACATTTGCACGTATATTTCTTTCTGCATCTAATTACCTATAATTAATACTAAAATTTCAGAACCCTAAAGATTTTAAAGGCCAAATATTCTGATTTTAATCTAATAAAATTAAAAATAAGAACAAAAGAGTGGACAAAAACATACTTATTGGCTTAAAAATAAGAAAACATCAGTATATAAGCATTGAAAATAAAAAATCAAAACTGATAATGCAAATTATCTAGGAATCAATTAACCACATTTCATTTGATTAGCAACATGGTATTCAGAGGAGGATGTAAAGATATTCAAAGACAAATGAGAAGATGATTGCCTTCCTTATTAAATTAAAGAAAAAAATAAAGAAACCAGGAAATTGCTCTAATTTTTTTTTTCCATTATACTTACTACTGTGGGCAAGAATCCCTTAGGAGAAGTGGCAAAGCCACATAGTCAATAAAACAGTCTGAAATGCAGTACTTGGGTGCAATCTCAGAAATTACAAAATAATCTCTGTTCATTTCCAAGGCAAGCCATTCAATATCACAGTAATCAAAGTCTATGCCCCAACCAGTAATGCTGAAGAAGCTGAGGCTGAATTGTTCTATGAAGAACTATAAGATTTCTAGAACTAACACCCAGAATGATATCCTTTTCAACATAGGGGACTGGAATGCAAAAGTAGGAAGTCAAGAGATATCTAGAGTAACAGGCAAATTTGGCCTTGGAGTAGAAAACGAAGCAGGGTAAAGGCTAACAGAGTTTTGCCAATAGAATCCACTGGTCATAGCAAACACTCTTCCAAGAACACAAGAGATGATTCTACACATGGACATCACCAGATGGTCAATACCAAAATCAGATTGATTATATTTTTTGCAGCCAAATATAGAGAGACTCTATACAGTCAGCCAAAACAAGACCAGGAGTTGACTGTGACTCAGATCATGAATTCCTTATTGCCAAAATCAGACTTAAATTGAAGAAAACAGGGAAAACCACTAGACCATTTAGGTATGACCTAAATCATATCTCTTATGATTATACAGTGGAAGTGACACATAGACTCAAGGGATTAGACCTGATAGAGTGCCTAAAGAACTATGGTCAGAGGTTTCTGACATTGTACAGGATGCAGTGATCAAGATTATCCCCAAGAAAAAGAAATGCAAAAAGGCAAAATGCATGTCTGAGAAAAGAAGAGAAGTGAAAGGCAATGAAGAAAAGGAAAGATATACCCATTTGAATGCAGAGTTCCAAAGAATAGCAGGTAGAGATAAGAAAGGCTTCTAGAGCAATCAATGCAAACAAATAGAGGAAGACAATGGAATGGGACAGACTGGAGAGCTCTTGAAGAAAATTAGATACCAAGGAACATTTCATGGAAAGATGAGCACAATAAAGGACAAAAATGGTATGGACCTAACAGAACCATGAGATATTAAGAAAAGGTGACAAGAATACATGGAAAGCTATATAAAAAAAATCTTCATGACACCAATAACCAGGATGGTGTGATCACTCACCTAGGGCCAGACATCCTGAAATGTGAAGTCAAGTGAGCCTTAGGAAGCATCACTATGTACAAAGCTACTGGAGATGATGGAATTCCAGTTGAGCTCTTTCAAATCCTAAAAGATGATGCTGTGAAAGTGCTGCGGTCAGTATGTCAGCAAGTGTGGAAAACTCTGCAGTGATCACAGAACTGGAAAAGGTCAGTTTTGATTCCAATCCCAAAAATTCAATACCAAAAAATATTCAAACTGCAACACAATTGCTCTCATCTCACACGCTAGCAAAGTAATGCTCAAAATTCTCCAAGTCAGGCTTTAATAGTACGTGAGCTGAGAACTTCCAGATGTTCAAAATGGATTTAAAAACTCAGAGGAACCAGAGATCAAATTGCAGTTGGATCATCAAAAAAGCAAGAGAGTTCCAGAAAAACATTTACTTCAGCTTTATTGACAACGCCAAAGTCTTTGACTATGTAGATCTCAACAAATTGTGGAAAATTCTGAAAGACATGGGAATACCAGACCACCTGACCTGCCCCCTGAGAAATGTATATGCTGGTCAAGAAGCAACATTTAGAATCAGACATGGAACCACAGACTGTTTCCAAATTGGGAAAGGAATATGTCAAGGCTGTATATTGTAACCCTGCTTATTTAACTTATATGCAGAGTACATCATGAGAAAGGCTGGGCTGGATGAAGTGCAAGCTGGAATCAAGATTGCTGGGAGAAATATCAACAACCTCAGATACGCAGATGACACCACCCTTATGGCAGAAAGTGAAAAGGAACTAGAGCCTTTGAAGAAAGTGAAAGAGGAGAGTGAAAAAGTTGGCTTAAAGCTCAACATTTAGAAAACTAAGATCATGGCATCTAGTCTTATCACTTCATGGCAAATAGATGGGGAAACACTTTTTATTTTCTTGGGCTCCAAAATCACTGCAGATGGTGATGTTATCCATGAAATTAAAAGATTCTGCTCCTTGGAAGAAAAGCTTTGACAAACCTAGATAGTATGTTAAAAAGCAGAGACATTACTTTGCTGACAAAAGTCTGTCTAGTCATTTATCACTTTTCCAGTAGTCAGTTACATATGGATTTGAGAGTTGGAATATAAAGAAAGCTGAGTGCCAAAGAATTGATTATTTTGAACTGTGGTGTTGGAGAAGACTCTTGAGAATCCCTTAGGCTGCAGGGAGATCCTGTAGTCAATCCTAAAGGAAATCAGTCCTGAATATTCATTGGAAGGACTGATGCTGAAGCTGAAACTCCAATACTATGGGCCACCTGATGCAAAGAGCTGACTCACTGGAAAAGACCCTGATGCTGGGATAGATTGAAGGCAGGAGGAGAAGGGGACAACAGAGAATGTGATGATTGGATGGCATCACCAACTCAATGGAAATGAGTTTGAGAAAGCTCTGCGGGTTGGTGATGGACAGGGAAGCCTGGCGTTCTGCAGTCCGTAGGGTGGAAAGGACTCAGACAGGCCTGAGCAACTGAACTGAACCAACTGAAGGAAAGTAGAAATTTGTGGTTTTATAAAGATAAGAGCTAAAGTTAAACAAATAGGAAAAGAGGAAACGTAAATATAACCACTGGTTTGCTAAAGATGAAAATGCCATTTAGAAGGTTTTGTGCACTAAATTGCTTTAGCAGTGCCTGACTGTGAGACCCTATGGACTGTAGCCTGCCAGCTCCTCTGTCCATGGGTTTCTCCAGGCAAGAATACTGGAGTGGGTTGCCATGTCATCCTCCAAGGGATCTTTTGACCCAGGGATTAAACTCACAGCTCTTATGTCTACCTGCACTGGCAGGTGAGTTCTTTACCACTAGTACCACCTGGGAAGCTCAACATAGCTATAACTATAAGTAAAGTATATTTAAAAAATCTGAAAGTTTATGATAATTGAATAATTTATTCAGTTCAGTTGCTCAGTCGTGTCCGACTCTTTGCGACCCTATGAATCGCAGCACGCCAGGCCTCCCTGTCCATCACCTTGAGTTTTCCAGATTTGCTGGCATATTGAGTGCAGCACTTTCACAACATCATCTTTCAGGATTTGAAACAGCTCAACTGAAATTCCATCACCTCCACTAGCTTCGTTCGTAGGATGCTTTCTAAGGCCCACTTGACTTCACATTCCAAGATGTCCCTGGCTCTAGATTAGTCATCACATTATCATGGTTATCTGGGTCGTGAAGATCTTTTTTGTACAGTTCTTCTGTGTGAATACACACCTCTTCTTAATATCTTCTGCTTCTGTTAGGTCCAGACCATTTCTGTCCTTTATCGAGCCCATCTTTGCATGGAATGTTCCCTTGGTATCTCTAACTTTCTTGAAGAGATCTCTAGTCTTTCCCATTCTGTTCCTTTCCTCTATTTCTTTGCATTGATCACTGAAGAAGGCTTTCTTATGCCTTCTTGCTATTCTTTGGAACTCTGCATTCAGATGCTTATATCTTTCTTTTTCTCCTTTACTTTTCGCCTTTCTTCTTTTTTTTTATTTAATTTTTATTTTTTTAGTTTGTTTTGCTTTTCTTTTCCTCTATTTCTTTGCATTGATCGCTGAAGAAGGCTTTCTTATCTCTTCTTGCTATTCTTTGGAACTCTGCATTCAGATGCTTATATCTTTCCTTTTCTCCTTTGCTTTCGCCTCTCTTCTTTTCACAGCTATTTGTAAGGCCTCCCCAGACAGCCATTTTGCTTTTTTGCATTTCTTTGCCATGGGGATGGTCTTGATCCCTGTCTCCTGTACAATGTCACGAACCTCATTCCATAGTTCATCAGGCACTCTATCTATCAGATCTAGACCCTTAAATCTATTTCTCACTTCCACTGTATAATCATAAGGGATTTGATAAAGCTATCATTAAATGTTGCAATATTTCAAAAGGTCCTCAATTAAAAACTTTTATAAAATACTAAGGGAGGTATTTACATAACAACAGATATCCCGAGGCAAAAGCTTACTTAGGTCTTTTACATGAACGGATATGAACTCTATACAACAAAAACATTGGAAATACAATGGCCATGTGATTCTAGTGTTAATTAACAATGTATCCCTACTGTTCTATCATGGTTAGGATGGGCTAATATTAGTGTCTGCTGCTGCTGCTGCCAAGTCACCTCAGTCGTGTCCGACTCTGTGCGACCCCATAGACGGCAGCCACCAGGCTCCCCCATCCCTGGGATTCTCCAGGCAAGAACACTGGAGTGGGTTATGTTAGTGTCTACAACCCACATATCACTAAACCCATACAGAGTTGAGTTCTTTAGTATTTCAAAGGCCATGGTTATGTATATTCACATTTCTACAATTTATTCCACAAAGATCTTATGGAATGATATCTGAATAAGGTTTTTACCCCATTTTTAAACTAAGGTATAATTTCATGCAGTAATATTCCCCTTTTTAAATGTTAGGCAAGTTTTGAGAAATGCATACCATCTTGTAATCACCATCCAAATCAAGATATAAAGATAAAAGTATGCCCATCACATCCAAAAAAACCTCTCTAGCACTCCTCTGCAGTCAATTCTTCCACTCTAACCCAGAGGTCATCTAAATAGAGCATACAGTATGTAGATTTCTGAGTCTGATTTCTTTCACTTAGCATAATGTATTTAAGTATTTAAGAATCCTTCATGTTATATTGCTTGTTGTTCTTTCCTTCTATTTGTTGAATAGTATTTCACTGTATGGATGTACCACAGTGTTTTTATTCATCAGTCAAAGGTTATTTGGGTTTTTAATAATAAAGTTATAACAAATAGTGACATAAATTTTTTTTTGTGAATGCTCCAGAGTGGAATGAAGTTGTATGGTCCATGTAATATTTAATTTTATAAGAAACTGATAATTTTTTCTCAAGAATCCATACTATTTTGCATTCTTATGAAAATTCCAATTGCTGGGCATCCTTGTCAGCATATGGTATTATCAGTTACTTCGTTTTAGCCATTCTTTTTCATTTTTAAAAATTTTTGACTAGTACAGTCTTCGTTGCTTTGCACAGGCTTTTGCTAGTTGCAGCAAGCAGGAGCCACTATTTCTTGTGATGCGTAGGCTGCTGATGGCAGTGGCTTCTCTTCTTGCAGAGCACAAGTTCTAGGCCCCTGGGCTCAGCATTTGCATCATGCAGGCTCTAGAGCTTTCTGGCTCCAGCAGTTGTGGCCCAGGGGCTTATTTGCTCTGAGGTATGTATAATCTTCCCAGACCAGGGATTGAACCCATGTACCTTGCATTGGCAGGTGAATTCCTATCCTCTGCACCACCAGGAACATCCTATTTTAGCTGTTCTGATAGGTGTAGAAGCAATATCTTATTGTGGCTTGAGCTGCATTTCATGAATAACTAATAATGAGCACCCTTTCATGTGTAGTGTCTGTTTACATCATATACTACATATATATGTAAATGAGTCCTGAATATTCATTGGAATGACTGATGCTGAAGCTGAAGGACCAATATTTTGGCCATCTGATGCAGAGAACTGACTCACTGGAAAAGATCCTGATGCTGGAAAAGATTGAAGGCTGTCGGGAGCCAGAGTGAGGAATCCCACCCGTGACAGGGTCACGTGGCAAACTCAGATGGCAGGGCAATTTGAGTCATCAGATTTCTCCCTGGTTTTTCCTGAACATGTGCCCCCCAAAATAAGAATTTGTCTGTTTTCCCATTATTTTCTGATTTTCTCTGGAAAAAATTAATTCAAAGCTTTGGTTTCCTGCATTTGAAAGTGTTTCAGCCCAACCCCCTTTTGATAATGCTCTATCATGCCTAAACAGGTTCCCCTAACTTTCTACAAGCTTGTGAATTGCTCACAACCTCCCAGCTGTGGGAGGCACAAAAGCCTCAAAGTATCTTAAAGTTTCAGAGTCTTTTCAAATTTATATTGGTGACAGGATTTCACGGTTGACTCAATGATTGCTGCCAGACCTCCTTATTTCTTATCTCTCAGGCACCCGGGAAGATGTAATCTATGTAAATGGGATAGGAAAAAGGGATATGTAGTAGTTTTGATATTAGCAATACTGAACTTTTGAGTAAATTACTTTTCTTTTGCTATAAATTACTATACTTCCTTATATTACAAGTTGCTGTATTTTTTAGTGTTTTCTGAGAGTGGCTTTCAGACTTTGGAAAGGTTAACACAAATGAGTTTTCTAGTTAACAAAACCTCATCAGAAGAGAGCCATAGAAATGTGAATGGACCTCTTGGCCAGAAGATGATGTAAACCACCTGAGACCTTTTGTAAACTGGAGGGTATGCAAAAAAGAAAGCCTTGTCTCAATGAGGGTCAGGACTGCTGCCCCTGCATAACTCTGCATATTCCATTATGTATAATTTGGGGTATATAAGCTGATTCTGAACAATAAACGCTCTCTTGGAGCCTTACGCCGACGCTGGGTTTCCCCATGTCGTTCTTTTCCCCTTTTTCCCCCTTTCCCTTTTTTCCCCTTTTCCCCCCCTTTTTTCCCCCCTTCCTTTTTCCCTTTTCCTTTTTTCCCTTCTCCCTTTCCCTCTTGGAGAGTCTTGCACTGATGTTGGGCTTCCCCCGTGTCTCCTATTTTTTCTAATTTCTGGCTGAATTCCCATCTGGGGCGCGGAGGCTCGCCATGTCTACTTACCTGTCCCAGCTGCTAAGATCTGTAAGAGAAAGAGCCCAGGGCGGGGCACTCTCCGATATTCAAACGGACGCCGGTGGCCTAACGTAGATGGTGCAAACCTCTTGTCTCGAGGTTTTATTGGCTTTCCACGTAAACCAAGTTATTCAGCCTTCTTTTCTCCATCTCAAAATTTCCTACTATACTATTTTTTCCTAATCTATTCTTATATTTCTAAATAAATAAGTTTTTCCTCACTGATGCTGTCCCCCCTTCGAATTCCCTGGACCTACCGGGGCTGGACCCCGGCAGAAGGCAAGAGGAGAAAGGGGATGACAGAGGATGAGATGGTTGGATGGCATTACTGACTCAATGGACATGAGTTTGAGCAAGGCCCAGGAGTTGGTGATGACAGGGGAGCCTGATGTGCTGCAGACCATGGGGTCGCAAAGAGTTGGATACGACTGAGCGACTGAACTGAACGGGCATATATACATATATATATTTGATTGGATCATTTGTTATATTATAGTGTTTTGAGAGTCTTTATATTTGCAAATATTTCCTCACAGTCTGTGACTTACCTTTTCATTCTCTTAATAGCACTTTTCAGTAAGTCCAATCAATGTTTTCACTTATAGATTATGCTTTTGGCATCATATCTAAGAACTTTTGCTTAAACCAAATGAAAGCTATTTTCTTCTGTTAACTAATTAGCTAATGTATTAGTTATTAAAAGTGAGAGAGTAGGGAAGGAGAGGAGAATGATCTGAGAGTCATTGTGAATCGAGCAGGACTCAAGGCCAAAAAGTATTAGGAAGAAAAACTTGCATACTTCATAGTGTTGGAGGCAAAAAGTTTTCAGGGGAGAGACAGATTCCTGCAGAGCAAGAGAATTCAGAAAATTGAGTGAGGGTCTGAGGAATTTGTATGATGACTGGTCATAAGTCCCAGTGGGCTCATGGAAGGGTTTCTGAAGTAGAGTGGAGATTAAAGTGGATGCAGAAGGAAGTGGACAGAGCTTTATAGAGCCAAGGAATCTGGGCTGGGAGCCGTCTTGGCAATCTCGCCTCCTCGTGGGACAGATAAAAAGAGGCACAAAGTGCACAGTGAGATTCATTCTGGTCGCTTCCAGATTAATAGTGCAAGGAAGAGCAAGGTGGGGAGTTTTGCTTGAATCTTGCAGGGGTACCGCGGACCCTGGTCTATCATCTCTGGACTTTTATATGAGACATAAATTCTCTTGTTTAAACCTCTGTTGTTTTGGACTTTTCTTTTATGTGCAACCAAAGCAAACTGCACTTGATACAGTTTGCTTCCTGTCATGCATTCTGAGGTTTCATCTTCTAGTCTATAGGATGTCATCAGATGCTCTGGCAGTGAAATAAATTAGCACAAAAGGGTTCATAGATCCAGAATAGGTGTACCTTAGTTAGTCCCAAGAGCTGAGAATTCCTTCCATAAAAAGATTTGGACATTTTTCAAAGAAAGTGGTAAATTTGAACCTTCATAAAATGACCCTGATACCACAAGCCACCTGAGAAGTGGTTTTAGGTTTCTGTTGGGTTTAGGAAAATCAACAGGAGATTCATCCTCTGGTATCTTTAAGGCCGGTCATCCTGCTTTCATCTTCAGTGTTCCTAGGAAAGAGAATTACTTTGTTAAATAGGTAATTAAGCTGAAGCTTCTGTTCTGAAGCTTAGTTCCTGAGTTGTTATGTTCAGATAAAGTTGCTCTGTAGGAGTAGCAGATGCAGAAACAAGATGGGAGGCGGAGCACTCCCCAGCAGTGCTGGGTGGTTGATAGATGATGCCAGCAGTCCTGGCATCTCAGCATATCTGCTTCCTCTCAGCAGGAGTCATCCATCAAAGCCGGACCAAAAGGGGCCAAACACCCCTGGGGTCCTGCTCCATGTCTTTGCTTCCAGCTGCCTTGCTAAACATGGCAATCATTATCATGCCTGAGTGGCTGGGCCTCCCACATATCAAGCTGGCCTGAGTGCTTGATGGATGCTTTAATCTTGGCCCTAGTGAAGGGCAGCACACATTTCAATTAAGATATGGCCAGAAATACCCCCTGAACAATGCCATGGAGGCAGTGAGCACAGAGGACTTATAATTAGATGACTTGAGTTGAAAATCTAGTTTATTCCCCTTCTGATTTTGTGAGCCTAGATAAGTCACTTAGCTGTTATGAGTCTGTTTGTTTCTTTCTTTTTGGTGGGGCCACACAGCATGCAGGATCTTAGTTTCCTTAGATCAAACCCATGATCCCTGCAGTGGAAGTCAGGGTCTCAACCACTGGACCTCCTGGGAAGTCTCACGTTACTGGTTCTTATGCTACAAATGACCCAGATTCCCTTAATAGTTAATGAATGCCTACTAATATCTAGAGAGTGTGCTAATAGGAAGAGAGTCAAGAAAGATAAAACACATTCCTGCCTGAAAGGAACTCTGGATTAGTGAAGAAGACATAGTCTATATTTTCTCCCTCACAGGTTGTTGGGGGTGTTCAATGAGATGATGTCTATATGGGGACTTGAAAGTCTAAAATACACAGTGTAAGATGATGCTACAGCTCTTGACAATAATGACTTTACAAATAATTAGGGTCTCTGAATACAGATATCATTCTTTCCCCTTTCTCTATGTCCTCAAAGTCAAGAAACAAGAAAACAATTCAATTTAATTCCCAAAAACTTTCTGAAGTCTTCTGTGTTTTTAATAAGTTGAATGGAGATAATAAAGCCTGTCTTGCAAATCTACTGTGTGTACCCAGTGAGTCAGTTCATGTGAAAGTGCTTCATAAACTGCACAGAGCTATAGAGACCAAGACTTTATAATAAAGTTGCTATAATTGATATCCCCAAGGTCATCATCTTCTGTTGATTGAGGAAGTGAAGAGGGCACAGGGGAGAGAGAAAGGAAGCTAGCTAGGGTCTGTATGTATCATGATGGCTCTGACACGAGGCTTCCTGCAGCTTACTTCCAGCTGGAGGAAGTGGGTATGATCCAAACAACCCAGAAACTTCCTTAAAGTATACAGAAGCTGCTCGCTTATTTACAGGCAAAAGGAAGCCCTGATGGGAAAGAAGAATCGGGATTCTCAGGGGCAATTGTCTTCCTTTAGTTTTCTTTTCTTCTGGTTCATTTCTGCTTAACGCAGCCTTTCGAAATGATTATCTTTAGCAGGCAATTCACAAGGAGCATATTGTGGTGTTCTGGGTGTGGCTGGAAAAATGGCTTTCAAAGTTGAATCCAATTCCACTAACGTTTTAAAAAAAACCTTTTAGGTTCTCACCTCCATGCACCCCAAGTGTTTCATATGTGTGCAGAATGGCAGGAGAAAGATGGCTTCAATTATGTGAAGGACTCATGTGGCAGGGGTGGGGTTGGGGTGGAATTCAGGCTTGTTGTGTGTAGCCCTCAAGGGTTGGAGGGGAATGAATGAGTAAAAGTTTAGTGAAATGAGACGAATCATTACTAGAGTTTTGTGGGCTACAAAGTCCTAGCACTACAAGCTAAACCAGCACATTCCCAGTTCTCAAGGAACTCAAAATACAATACCATGTATAGTTCCTCTGCACATCTAAGTAAAAATAATAATAATATGAAATAACACTGTTACTACCTTCCAAACACTATGGGCATTCTGGATTTCTAGAATCCAGCTCTTTTCATCATTTCCCTTGCTACCAACTCCTGCTTGAAGACACTATAATATTAATAACATCTCCTGGATTTTTGAAGTGTTTAGTTTGCTTATTTCCAAAGTCTTGCCCAAACAATCTGCTCTTTAAAAGTAGCCAAAGGGATCCTGTTAAAACATAAGGAAGGCTTGGGGTTTCCCAGGTGGTGCAGTGGTAAAGAACCTGCCTGCCAATGTAGAAGACAGGAGATGTGAGTTTGATCCCTGGATGGGGAAGAGCCCCTGGAGAAGGAAATGGCAACCCACTCCAGCATATTTGCCTGGAAAATCCCATGGACAGAGAAACCTGGTGGGCTACAGTCCATGGGATCACAAAGAGTCAGATATGACTCAGCACAGCACAGTTAGCTAGCTAAAGATGGATTAGGTGGCTTATATTCTTGAAAACATAAGGCAGGATGAATAAATGGGAAGATGTTTCTGGGTGAGATTATTGTAGAGACATTGAATCTCCCCACATTAAACTATTAAATTCTAATCAAATAAAAAAGAACGTATATGTGTTTGTAACTGAGTCACTTCGCTGCACAGCCAGAGACTGGCACAATACTGTAAATCAACTATACTTCAATTAAAAAATATAAAATAGATGCTAAAAAACGTAACACAGGAATTTCAAATTTAGCTATGTTGGAGGATCCAAACCAGATCAAGACCTCTTGCTGGATAAATATATATGAAATGACTATTTTCCAATGTCACTCCTTTGCTCAAAATCCCCTATGGGTCCCCATTTCAATTATTGTGAAAGTCCTTACAATGGTCCATGAGATTTTGCAGACTCTGATGCTCCTTAGTTCTCCATCCCCTCTTTCTATATTCTATGCCTTACTCTCTCTGAGCAGCCACAGAGGTCTCTTGATTCTTCTTCACAAGTTACAAGTATTTTCCACCTTGGGAAGTTCGCATTTCCTATTCCTTTGGCACAGAAAGCTCATCTAAAATATATCCACCTTAGGTGCATGTTCTCAGTGAAGTGCTTCCTGATATCTTACTTAAAGTTAATTGGCCCATCTGCTGGCACCTTGTACATTATTTCTACTTTACTTTTCTCCATAGGGCTTATAGTATTAATAGCATAACATTTTATATAATTTGCTTATGAACCTCACTTTTGGATTTTTCCTGCTAGAATGTAGGTCCCATGATAGCAGGAAACATCTCTGTTATCACTTAGAACAATTCTTGGCAAATAGAAGGTGGTCATCTTGTTTATTCAAGTATAAATAAATGACGTAGTTCTCTTTAGCCAGACTGATTTCTCCCAAGTTCTAAGTATGATTCATTTATATTTGCCATTCTCAAAGGGAACCAACATAGATTTAAGAACACATATGCTTTTCAGATATGTTGGGCATGGGGCATATGCTTAGTTGCCACTGGGTTTAGTGTTAGGTAGTAGCAGCAGCAGCAGCAGCAGCAGTGATTACAGGCGGAGAATGCAATGGCACCCCACTCCAGTACTCTTGCCTGGAAAATCCCATGGACGGAGGAGTCTGGTGGGCTGCCGTCTATGGGGTCGCACAGAGTCAGACACAACTGAGCAACTTCACTTTCACTTCACTATGCTCTATACCTCGCTTTACTGCATGCCACTTTGCTGCATTTCTCAGATACCGCCATTCTGAGAAACTGAAGATTTGTTACTTGCATTGTCAGAGGATGGTTGGCATTTTTTAGCAATGAAATGTTTTTAAATTGAAAAAATACATATGTTGTAATATTTAGCATCTCTACTCAAATGCCGCCTCCATAAGGAGGTCTTCCTTTAATGTTCTGTCTAAAATAACATCCTCGTCCTGACATCCTTGCCTTCAGTCCTGTACCTGCTTTAGCTTTGTTCATAGCACTTAAAATTACTTTATATTTTGTCACATGCTGGCTCGTCTATTTATATTCTGTCTTCTGTACTGGAGTGTCATATTTATGAAGAGAGGCAGCGTGTTTGTTTTGCTCACTGTTACCCCAGTACTGGTATTCACATCTTGCATGGGGGGAAGAAAGCACTAAGTAAATGCATTTATTGTTAAGGCAATCACTAAAAGAGTTTTTAATTAATGGCAGAGTAGTGAAGTGGTGGCATGAAATTTTCCATGAATCATATTTATAAAATCTGTTTAAATTAAAAAAACTAGTTAATAATACTAGAAAGAATCTAAAACCTCCAGAAGTCTCTGGAGAGTTTGATTTTGGAAAAATGTAAGTGGAACAAGTAAATATTGTGAGCTGGTGGCTTTTTGGCATGAGAGACTTGTACAACCACTCCGACTACAGCTTCACAAATACACCTTTATTGGCCAAAGTGTCAGAGATAAAATTTTAGGGCTATAGAAAAGCAACTGGAAATTTAAAGAGGGGAATCTTTGCAGAGAAAGAACAGCAAAAGGAATAAGAACCAAATTCTAACTATAAACTCTGACTAAATCTCTGGATGTCAGTTTAATTATGTTTGCATGGAGCATACCCCAAGGAACCAATATAAATGCAGACAAAAACCAAGCAGAAATCTAATCTACAAAAATAGAGCTATATGGAGTCTAACCTATGCGTTATCTGGGTTTTCTCTCAATTGAGTACATTCCCCACCTCTGAACAGCTCAGGTGACAAAGAAATGAAGTTTCACAAACCACAAAGAAGGTGTGTCTTATCATTGCCCAGACCTTTAGAGGAATGCCAAAATCCTGCATTACTTCCACTTCTCGGGGCTTGTCTTGCTATTTCCTACTTCTGCAACTTTGCTCGAGCCATCTATTCATTCACAAAAGAATCATCTTATATATGTATCATTTGAAATCTTAAACATTAAAAAATCCCCTCCAGCTCGTGAACCACAGCAGGTAGCTGCTACTGCTGCTAAGTCACTTCAGTCGTGCCCAACTCTATGTGACCCCATAGGCAGCAGCCCACCAGGCTCCTCTGTCCCCGGGATTCTCCAGGCAAGAATACTAGAGTGGGTTGCCATTTCCTTCTCCAACATGCAGATAAGGACTGTGTCTATTATGGTCATTATTGATACTCCAGTGCTTCTCAGAAGCCTCACAAGTAACGATAACAATGATGATGACGATAATGATGATGACAGTATATGCTCAACACGTAGCTGCTGAACAAATGACATATTAAGAGACTGTTCATGATGACCCTTTTAACGTGGGATTGTGGCAGAGGCTTTCATAAATCTCCATACCAGGATCCACAATTAAGGGCATGTAACCAAAGTGGTATAACAGCACTGGTTTTAAACACAGTGTACATTGGAGAAGGTCTGTCTGGAGCAATTATCAGCCACGTGTGGATAGGGTGGGGATGTTGAGTAACTCTTCAGTGAGGTGCTTGATTTAGAAAAGATACTACATGAGTATAAAGGGGCTAAGACCCATTCATGTAAGTGGGAGGAAGACCTGGAGGTCTGCAGAGCAGTGACATCAACTGTGATATCAAAAACCCTGGCGTCCGATGACCAATGGTCATGTGTTCCAAAAGTAGTTTGTCATTTATCATAGAACAGACTATATGAATGACAAGGATGCATCTCTGATTTCTTTTTTTAATATAAATTTATTTATTTTAATTGGAGGCTAATTATTTTACAATATTGTATTGGTTTTGCCATACATCAACATGAATCCACCATGGTGTACACGTGTTCCCCATCCTGACCCCCCCCTCCCACCTCCCTCCCCATCCCATCCCTCTGGGTCACCCCAGTGCACCAGCCCCAAGCATCCTGCATCCTGCATCGAACCTGGACTGGCGATTCGTTTCTTATATGATACTATACATGTTTCAATGCCATTCTCCCAAATCATCCCACCCTCACCCTCTCCCACAGAGTCCAAAAGACTGTTCTATACATCTGTGTCTGTTTTGCTGTCTCGCATACAGGGTTATCATGATCATGTTTCTAAATTCCATATATATATGTGTTAGTGT
>SJXQ01006140.1:479095-489448 GCA_006408695.1 Aepyceros melampus
GGAGCTGACTGTGGCTCAGATCATGAACTCCTGATTGCCAAATTCAGACTTAAATTGAAGAAAGTGGGCAACACCACTAGACCATTCAGGTATGACCTACATCAAATCCCTTATGATTATACAGTGGAAGTGAGAAATAGATTTAAAGGTCTAGATCTGATAGATAGAGTGCCTGATGAATTATGGAATGAGGTTCGTGACATTGTACAGGAGATAGGGATCAAGACCATCCCCATGGAAAAGAAATGCAAAAAGGCAAAATGGCTGTCTGGGGAGGCCTTACAAATAGCTGTGAAAAGAAGAGAAGCAAAAAGCAAAGGAGAAAAGGAAAGATATAAGCATCAATTCTTCAGCACTCAGCTTTCTTTATAGTCCAACTTGCACATTTGTACATGACTACTGGAAAAACCATAGCTTTGACTAAATGGACCTTTGAAGGCAAAGTAATAACTCTACTTTTTAATATGTTATCTAGGTTTTTCATAGCTTTTCTTTCAAGGAGCAAGCATTTTTTAATTTCATGGCTGCAGTCATTATTTGCAGTGATTTTGGAGCCCAAGAAAATAAAGTCTGTCACTGTTTCCATTGTTTCCCCATCTATTTTCCATGAAGTGATGGGACCAGATGCCATGATCTTCGTTTTCTGAGTGTTGAGTTTTAAGACACATTTTCCACTCTCTTTCAGTTTCATCAAGAGGCTCCTTAATTCTTCGCTTTCTGCCATAAGGGTGGTATCATCTGTATATCTGAGGTTATTGATAGTTCTCTTGGAAATCTTGATTTCAGCTTGAGCTTTATCCAGCCTGACATTCTGCATGATGTGCTCTGCATATACATGAAATAAGCAGGGTGACAATATATTGTTGTAGTAGTAGATATAGTGGTCATCTGAATTAAATCCACCCATTTCAGTCCATTTTAGTTCACCGATTCCTAAAATGTCAATCAATGTTCACTCTTGCCATCTCCTGTTATACCACTTTCAATTTGCAGGGTGGTATCATCTGTATATCTGAGGTTATTGATAGTTCTCTTGGAAATCTTGATTTCAGCTTGAGCTTTATCCAGCCTGACATTCTGCATGATGTGCTCTGCATATACATGAAATAAGCAGGGTGACAATATATTGTTGTAGTAGTAGATATAGTGGTCATCTGAATTAAATCCACCCATTTCAGTCCATTTTAGTTCACCGATTCCTAAAATGTCAATCAATGTTCACTCTTGCCATCTCCTGTTATACCACTTTCAATTTGCCTTGATTCATGGACCTAATATTCCAGGTTCCTGTGCAATATTGTTCTTTACAGCATCAGACTTTACTTCTATCACCAGTCACCTCCACAACTGCGCATTGTTTTTGCTTTGGCTCAGCCTCTTCATTGTTATTTCTCCACTCTTCTCCAGTAGCATATTGAGCACCTACTGACCTAGAGAGTTCCTGTTTCAGGAGTAGATTATAATAAGTGGTCTAGTTTTTTTTTTTTTTTTTTCAAAAAAATTATTTTCTTATGGTAAGAAGTTTCACATGAGAGATGACCTCTTAGGGTTTTAAGTGTATAATACACTGTTGACTTGAGGTACAATGTGGTCTCTGCAACTTAGTTGTCTTCTTTTTTAAATTGGAGGATCATTGCTTTACAATGTTGCATTGGCTTCTGCTCTACAACAGGATGAATCCACCATAAGTATATACATCTGTCCTGTCCCTCTTGAGTCTCCCTCCCACACCCTGCCCATCTCACCATGCACAGAGCACCAGGCTGAACAAACTCCCCACTAGCTATCGATTTTGCACGTGATTGTGTATATGTTTCAGTGCCGCCCCACCCTCTCCTTCTCCCACTGTGTCCACAAGTCTGATCTCTGTGTCTATGTCTCTATTCCTGACCTGCAAAAGGTTCATCAGTGCCATTTTTCTAGATTCCATATATGGTGTGTGTGTTATTATACAGTATTTGTTTTTCTCTTTCTGACTTACTTCACTCAGTATAACAGGTTCTGGGTTCACCCACCTTAGTTCAGCTGAATAAAATTCATGGAACTTAGTTGTCTTGAATAACTGAAGCTTTATGCCCATTGACTAGTAATTTCTATTTTCCTCCTTCCCTGCCCCCTACCCCCAGTACCTGATAACCTCTATCCCACTCTGATTCTATGAATTTGCCTATTTTAGATGTCTCATAAAGCTAGAATCACGCAGTATTTGTCCTTCTGTGATTTGTTCATTTCACTTAGTGTCACGTTCCCAAGTTTCAACCATACTGTTGCATAATTTCTTTCTTTCAAAGACTGAATAGTGATCTGTTGTTTTTCATACCACACTTCCTTTATCCATTTATCTGTTGATGGGCTTTTAGTTTGTTTCCAAATCTTGGTTTTTGTGAATAATGCTGCAGTAAACATGGAAGTGCAAACGTCTCTCTGAGATTCTAATTTCAATTCTTTGGGATAAATACTCATAAGCAGAACAGCTGGATCATATGGTAGTTCTATTTCTAATTTTTTTTTGAGAAGCTTTCACACTGTTTTCAATAGCAACTGTACCTTTTGGCATTCCTACCAACAGTGTGCAAGGATTACAATTTCTCTACAACTTTGCCAGACCTTGTTGTCTTCTGCTTTTTGATAATAGCCATCCTTACAGGTATGAGGTGATACTTCGTGGTTTGGTTTTGTGTTTCTCTGCTGATTTGGAAGTTAAGCATTTTTCATATACCTGTTGGCCATCTGTATGTCTTCTTCAGAGAAATGTCAATTCAACTCAGCCCATTTTTAAATTTGTTTTTCTTTTGTGTTTTAAGTTTTACCTCCTTATATATATTTAAATATTAACCTCATATCAGATATGATTTGCAGATATTTTCTTCCATTCTATACAATGATCTGGTTGTTTTGCTTTGTTTTCTTTGGATCCTAGTAAACTATCGAATGCAGTTCATCAGGGTTTTTTTTTCTAATCAAAAGTGATATGTGAATATATTATATTTAAATGTGTAGGAGAATATCTGAAGTGAAATTCATGTGCCAGTACTAGATACATGAGTCTAGTAAAATCTGAAAATCAGTTCAATACAAAAATGCAAGTCATTATAACTAACTTGATGATTTTGAATAGCATGCTATTAACACACTCTACTGTACATTATCAAAAAATTCAGCACTAAAAACTACATTCACTTATGATAAAAACTGTCCAGAAAGCAAGAATGGAAGCAACATACCTCAACATAACACCCTGGGAAGGTGGGGAGGCCCCGGTGTCGGGGGTCGGGGGAGGCCTGGCTCCAAGTGGATGTGCTCGCCAGCGTTCTCCAGGCGCGTCTGGAATCCGCGCAGGTTCACAGGGCCCTGTCAGCGCCTCAGGCCCGGGTTTGATGTAATTCTTCCTCACAGTGGGGCCTGGCCTCCAGGTAGCTTGACGGGATGAGGGTGTCGTTGAGTCATTTCGCCAGGTGTGTTTGGTCACCAACCCAGAGAAGCTCCTTCACTCAAGGCCGAGTCACTTAGAGGATTAAAATAAGGCCAGAAAGAACGTGACCACCAGGTGGTTTCTGCTTCTACCCACAATTTTGAGACGCCCTGACCGAGCCACTTCCCTCCAGGATCTTGTTTCCTCGTGTGTGAATCAAAGAGGTGGTGTGGGACCTCAGACGATATCAGAGAACCCAAACTCTAAGGTGTTTATGTTTGTCCGCACAGTTGGACGAAAAATGTGAATGCCTTTAGAGGGTCACGTTGGAGAAGGAAATGGCAATCCACTCTAGTATCCTTGCCGGGAAAATGCCGTATACAGAAGCACCTGGCAGACTACAGCCTTTGGGGTTGTAAAGGGTTGAGCGCGACTTAGCGACTAAACAATAGAGGGGGCATGTATTTTCTACTTGGCTACAACCCTCACCACTCCCATGACATGTATATTCTTCACAAGCCTTTTTACACTGATGATATTGCAAGCTGCCAAACATGGTCTATTTTTGCTGTAAAATGCTGTATCTAAATAACTTCAGTAAAAAGGGTGTGTGTGATAAGAACCATATGAGAGGAACAAATATTGATAAATAGTCATCAATTTGTCTTGAAAAATCATCAAAGACGTTTCTTTGGGAAAGAAGGATTTGAATTATGCCTTGACAAATAGGTACAGTAATAGCTGGGGATGTAGAATACTTTTTGGATAAGGAAATGAATGAATGAGTGTTTTGGTAAACAAACAGATACAGGAAAACCTTGCTTCAGAATGGTGAGTGACAAAATTAGATCTTAACAATATCGAGTGTTCTGATACCTGACTGTTGTATATCTATTTACTTAGGTCTTCACTTCTGCAGGTTTGCTATAGTAATTTATTACTTTTAGGAGCCTTTTGGCAGATTCCTTAGAATTTTTAACTACATGATCATGTCATCTGTGAATCAGGACAATTTTACTTCTTTCTTCCCAGTCTATATGCTTTTTATTTCTTTTTCTTGATTTCTTGCAGTGACTAGGACCTCCAGTACAGTGTTGAATAGAAGTTTTGAAAGAGGTATTAATTTATTTTTCCTGATTTTAGGTAGAAATCATTTAGCCTTTCACATTAAACATATTTACTGCAGAATTTTTGTGGATACTCATTACCGATTCGCAGATGTTCCCTTTTATTTTTAGTTAGTTGGGAATTTTTTTTATCATCAATGGTGTTGAATTTTATCAAGTGTTTTTTTCCTGTATCAGTTGAGGCCATCATATTTATTTATTTATTCTACTAACATTATATATTGTGCTTTTTGATTTTTGGATGTTTAATCAACTTTGTATTCCTGGGATAAACCCTTATTGCTATCTTCTTTTCTTTTTTTTAATAGATTGCTGGATTCAGTTTGTGAAAATTTTGCTAAGAATTTTTTTTTTAATGAGGGTATTAGTTTGTAGTTTTCTTGGAATGTTTTTGCCTGTCTTTTGTATCAGGTTATACTGGCTTCATTAAATGTGGGTGCATTCCTTTCTCTTGTTTTTTTTTTTTTTTTTTTCTGAGAGAGTTTATGTAAGATTGGGTGCCTACATGAACTCTTTCAGAATCAATTTGTCAATTTATTGCCTCTCAGTTCCAAACATCCATTTTGCCTACTCTGTGGAAATGGGCCTGGGCCCTCTAAAATTTTTTTTTTCCCCTAGCTGTAAGAGTGTTCAATTTTGGCAGTAGGAGGTACTGGAGAGCCACTGCACAAGAAATATTGCTTCTTGGTTTCAGGGTGTTTGCTTGGCGAGCCTCTGCATGTGTACAGCTTTCATCTTCCCGGTAAATTCATTAGATTGTTATTTATTATTTTTTAAATAATTGAAACATAATACATTGAAATACAGATCAGTACTAAGTGAAATGATTAAAAAGAGCACATTCTTTAGTAAATTACTCATAAATACTGTTTAAAAATAGTTACAAAAAAAGTTCAATAGCAAATCATAGAGGTTAGGAGAAGACTCTTGAGTGTCTCTCGGACTGCAAGGAGATCCAACCAGTCTATCCTAAAGGAAATCAGTCCTGGATATTCACTGGAAGGATTGATGCTGAAGCTGAAGCTACAATACTTTGGCCACCTGATGTGAAGAGCTGACACATTGGAAAAGACCATGATGCTGGGAAAGATTGGAGGCAGGAGAAGGGGACAACAGAGGATGAGATGGTTGGATGGCATCACTGACTTGATGGACATGAGTTTAAGCAAGCTCCGGGAGTTGATGATGGACAGGGAGCCCTGGCGTGCTGCAGTCCATGGGGTCACACAGAGTCCAACATGAACTGAACTGAACTGAAGTCTTGTTAGTATTTTGGAAAAGAAGTTATTAGGCTTTTATAGATCTTAAGCATTCAGAGTAATTTAAAATAAACTTAAATCGTTGTGAATTGTTTTTTAATGATTATAATGATCTATTTTGTCTTTATAAAGATCATTTAATGCATATTATTTTTTCTTTTTACATTTTAGGTGTTGTGTTTGGTCTTGTAGATCTGAGCACCGACAGTTTTAAGAAGGAAAATAATTTGAACATCATTGAGAATATATTCTTGTCATTGACTTACGATATTTCATCTTGCCTGTTAGTAGTGTTTATAGCATACTATGGAGGAAAAGGAAACATACCAAGATGGATTACAGTTTCCTCCTTTTTAGTAGGATCTGGATCACTCTTATTTGCTATTCCATACTTTAGTGTTGAAGATTCTCAAATGAATTTAGAATTTGAAGGTAAGATTTTAAAAGATACTATCATCCATCAAATCATTATTCATTTAAGCTCTTGACTCTAGGAATTTAATGAAACAGTGATACTTGTCTGTACATTCATTTATCTGTATATATTTATGTGATCAAGTTTACTTAGCTAATTAATGGTGGCTCCCTAATAACATATATGCCGTTCTTCCATCTTCTCATGAACATATATCCTTTCATCTAAGAGAAGGGCCTAGGAAAATGAAAGAATATTTAGGACAATATTTGGGATAATTATTTCATGAAGTTGTTTTTCTTCTGTCAATTTTCATATATATTATAAATCTTTTGAGAACTTTTTCTTACGTCTTCTACAATATATTTTAACTGATCCTTTTATTTTGACCTCAACACATGTATATAAATACAAAGGCAAAGATACACACTTACCCAGACATACTCAAAAAGTCAGAACTTTTCTAGCTATTTCTACCATTTCAAAAATGGGTGCTGCCCTTTGGCATAGGACTTTGAAAAGATAGGTAGCATCTTTGCTTTTTTTAATTTTTTCTGATTTATTCCACATTTTAAAAATCTACCCCCAGTAGATAAAAACACTATTTGAAGTTTTAAAGCAATATTTTTGACATTTTTATGTCAGATACTTTCTTGTGTATAGCTGTGTAAAAATGTTGAAATGCATTTACCCATTTGTAAACTTTAGACTGGGCTTAAGCAAGAAACGATGGAAAAGGCATGAGGAGATCTTTATGCATGTGTATTTGTATATATGTGTATGTACATGTTTATGATGTTTAAAAGTATGTTTGTGATGTGTGTTTATGCTGTGTGTTTATAACATAAGTGAAATAGTTCATATTAAATTTAATAATTTATGTATTAAGATATCATTATACTATTATTCATATTATAAATAATATGTATCATATATCACTAATTTATGAAGTATATAATGTTCACATATATTTATAATCTGTATATTTACAGAATGTATATAGAATAAATATTTATTAATTTATAGGATATATTTGTAATATCTTTATTGTATTTATGGAATAGACAACTAATTGAACTAGAAGATGACTTATGGAAAGAAGGGAATGGAGATATTTTGCTCCTATTTTTCCTTTAACCCTGTTCTGGTCAGAAAAGATAAAAAGTTAGGAAGCACTGCTTGAGATATTAAAAATGCTGCTTGATGAGTCCTCAGGAGTAATGAGAGTAGATATAGTATAGTCATTCTCCCTTTGTCTTCTTTATATTATCTAGATTCTACATATTTTATTTTCTGCTTGTGATTAGGAACATGAAATTTATCTAACAACATTCATTCAATGTGCTGACTGGGTAACCCTTTGGTTGGTATTAGAAAAACAGAAATAAAGTAAATGAATGATCTTTGCAAGTAGAAGTGCTCATTTCATCCATCTATCTATGTAGCTGTTTTGCTCATTTTGTTTAGAAGTTTAGTTTTTACATAACTAATTTTCTGCACTATGCCCATAGTTCAGTTTACACATGTATATATTTTTAATTTCTTTATCTTCTTTCATCCTATTTTGGGGACAGTCCATCTCTTCCTCTTTTCTGAATATCTCTCCTGTTCTATTTGGTCTGCATTCCCTAGTTACCTGCCATACTCATCTTCCTGTATGACTGGTCTGAAGCTTGAAGTAGTCCATGTACCACTACCTCACACTCCCTTTCTCTGCCCCTCTACCCTGTCTCAGTTTTAAGTACTCATAATAAATTGGTCTTCATCCCCTATGTCCTAATTAACATGTGGAAATCATACTCCACCAAATCCTTGAGAAGTTAAAAACTAATTTTCCCCTCTAGTTCATGGAAACAGTTGTATCATATTCTGGTCTTAAATCTCTACATATAATTGAATACCTACCATATCAATGGCTTCAGTGCATCGTCAGTTTACTAAGAACTTGCTAAATATCTCTTGTCTTACTCTCTGATTATATCCACTAGTTCTCCTAGCTCACTCATGCAACCGAGACTTCAGTTCTCTTCTTTCATTGAAACTTTTACTGCATTGACATCCACTTTCTCCCTTTATCAAGTTCTCCTTGTTGTTACTTTCTTTCACTGGTAGCTTGTTTTGTGTCCCTTAATAGACATGTTAGAGTATTTCAAACACACTCTAATGATTATACTAAGCTCTCTGTCTCACTGTCCTTTCTTGTTCCTGGTCTGGAAAACTTTTGATCCAACCATATACCTCTCTGTTCTATCTCTACCTGGTGCTGATGAGTATTTTAGAGAAAAAAAATCACACAAGAGGACTGCTTAGTCCCACAGTGTATTTGCTACTTTCAACCGCAGTTATATTCTGAGATAGATCTATTCCCCTGACTTTTTTTAAACTCCCTTCTGTAATTCACATCAAAGATTTTTGATTTTCCTCATGTCTAAGTTTGTGCTGCCATAGCAAAAACATCATAGACTACTATAGCAAAAACATTTCTCACAGCCCTGAAGGCTGAGGGTTCAAGATCCAGGTGCCAGCTGATTCATATCCAGGTTATGTTCTCATATAACAGAGAGAGAGAAAGCAAGCCCTCATGTGTCCTCTCTTCTTATAAGGGTACCAGTCCCACTCATGAGGATCCTGCCTTCATGAGCTACTTACTATTCAAAAGCCCCCATCTCCAAATGTCATCACATTGGGGATTAGAGTTTCAATATGTGAAACTCTAAACATTCAGCCTGTAACATCTCACTTAACTCTTACCATTTGTGTTGGATGGAAAATACTGCCATAATAGAAATTTCCCTTAATTTTTTTCCCATAGGAACTATAATTTCACCTATAATTTCATATTGGCACTCTTCTTCCTTCCTGTTAAAATGGAAGAGCTGTCCTCCTGCTAAACATCCTGTGCTTTTTAACTCCATGGGGACTTTATTCCATGGGTGGTCTCCTTAACCCTCTTTCTGCAACTTCTCCTTCTCTTTTGCTTCTCATGCATTGGCATTTAAACGTGCTCAGATTTTTTCCCCTATTCTTAAACAACTGAAACAACAATAGACATAACCAACAGTATCCCTTAGCACAACTTCCTCATTTTCATTAAAAAATTTGGAAAGAATTCCAGAATGCTTTCTGGCTTTATCTCATATTCTTCACTCAACCCATTTAACATGTCCCTCACTATAAACATTGCAACAGATATATTTTCACCAAACTATAATAATAATTTGTTATTTAATATAATTAAAAGTTTTATTTATTACATTTCTTGCCTGCCACCCTTCTTGAAATTATAGTCCAATCAAATGATATTTTTTAAGATGAAGAAGGGTACCAAAAGATTAGTTGTATCCTACTGATGGAAAAACATTTGTTTTCAAATGTTGGAGATTTGAATCTCAGGCCCACGATCCTTAAGAGAAGGAAAACAAGTTGAATTTCCTAGGAGAAGCCAAGAGTGGTCAATTAGGGACATATTTGATTATCAGGAAGGTGAAGGGCCTAGTTGAATTTAATAATCAGGCATTCAAAGTGAGATTTGCCTCATTGTATGTTTCCCTCCAGCCGCATTCAGCTTTAAACATGCAGGTGTAGAGTGGGGAACAGACTTTAATTTGACTGAAAGGCTGAAATTTTACTAAGGGATTACATGATATAAAAGAGAACAAAGGTTTTAAAAGTGCTAAGATGACTATGAAAAAAGTAAGGCGATGGAGGTGACATTGAGATAGTGAAACGGAGTGGGCTCAGTGGGTTGGTTATAGATTTGGGTGGGTTTAAGGAGTGAGGCAACTTGGTTGCTAGAAGGAGTGATCTGGAAAGGTGGAAATAGTTTGAGTGTAGGATGTTTGGAATTGCAATTAAGGAAGGTTTGTAGTTATTGTTTCCAAAAGTTTAAAATGAATAGCTAAGGTAAATGGAGTACAGGTACATGGAAAGAGTGAAATTCAAGAAACTAAAAGGCTAGGGTGTTGAAAATGTCAGATTAATTGTGATATCACCACTAGTTAATACGTTTGTGTAAAACTGAATCATTTGTAATTTGGATCACAGTTCTGGAGACCTCCTCCCATTTGACATGTGGATACTGGCTGGACCAGCTGAAAAATTCTACCTGTATACTCTTTTGCAATCTGTACTTTCACCAGT